>BGPT01001984.1:37094-71699 GCA_003297045.1 Symbiodinium sp. clade C Y103 | reverse complement strand
AAAGTGTTTGTGTGTAAAAGTGTCTGTGTATAAAAGGGTCGGTGTGAAAAAACGTGTGTGTGCGTAAAAGGGTCTGTGTGTAAAAAGGTCTGTGTGTAATAGTGTTTGTATGTAAAAAGGTCTGTGTATAAAAGCTCTCTGTGGTGCACAGCTCTCGGATGCAACACACAGAGCATACAGCGCAAAGAGAATAACGCCGCCTGAGCATTTATTTGGAGGCTGGCTTTCGTCCCCCCCCTCTCAGGTATGTATATATATATATATATATATGTCCTTTAACTTCGAGTGTTCTTGGCATGGAATGCTCAAGCAAACGGATGCATCCCTGGGTTTCAGAGATAGGAAGACTCCTACTCTTTGGGTCGGGGAATTCTTGGTTTGGTATCTGGTGCCCAGCCCACTGCACATCCAGCATTCCCCTTCATCTTGCCATCTTCACAGCTGGGTTTGGATTTGGGGCCTTGACTCTGCTAGGCATCCTGGCATTTCTCTACCTCCACTGCTCTTGTCCACGCCCTGCTTCATCTACTGCTCCTGGCCCCATTCCAAGGAATTCCAGGTTGGTGGCTTACTTGCATGAGCAGGGTTGGCCGGTTGGAATCAGCTTTTCGCCTGACCATCAATACACTCCGGCAGCTCGCTGATTCACTTGAATCAGCCTTGAGGGAGGAGCAGCACGAGGAAAGTCAGCAGGCTAGATCTTCAGTCCCCCCATCGCCAATTCAGAGGCCTCCTGATTGGGACGTGCTGCCTGATTCTTTTGTTTCAGCACCATCTCATCAGCACTCTTCTGTTCTGGGTTCTTCTCGACTTTCCGAGGGGTCCAGCTACAACGACGTGGCTCTCTTGCTCGCTCAGCCACCTCAGCACTGCTCTGATCTTTGCTCCAGGCTTTCAGGCACTGCTGAGTTCATCAAGTTCCGTGTCAAGCGAGCGTGGGAGGCAGGTTGGACGGCAAGGTGCCAAAGCCTCGGCCATCTCCGAAGATCGACGTCAAGAGCACCGTTTATATTGTGGTGCGTGGTCCTGGGGTTGAGCGGCCTACTCAAGTTCACTCGGCTGCTGCCTACCACCAGTTGGTCCCCAAGTTCACAGACGATTCCACCTTTTACGAGTTCCCGTCCATTGCAGAGGCAACAGTCTATTGCCTGACCATTGGCATTGACTTTCCTAAAAAGCAATGCCGAGCTTCAAACTCAAGATGCAGACCCTCAAGACCCTGGACCAAGGCCTAGTTTTCCAGTATGTGCCGAGGGCGCTCACAGACCTGGAAGCTTTGCACGTGTCCATAAAGAGAAAGGACGGACTGATGGTTGCAATCCCTGCGGGAGATTCTAGAAATTGCTCAGCTGGCTGTTTCCACAGAGCTCCTGGGACCAAACACCCAGGCGACTTTGCCAGCAGTGCTAGAGGAGGAGGACGGATCAGAAACGATTTTGGGCTCGGAGGTCGAAGTGGTTCTGATGGATTTTGGATTTCAGATGGTAGAACATCTAGAACTTTTAGACCCTGTCGCCGAAAGCCCCGAGATCCAGTGTTTCTACCCCGAATCTCTAGAGATCTATCCGGCACCACAGTCACTTTTGGAGGCAGCCAAGAATTGGATTCAGACTGCAGCAAAGGACCGCGGTGGCTAGTATACGGCAAGGGACGAGGTTCAAATTTGCAAGGCATCACCAAAGGCATCAGCCCCTGCGCCAAAGAGACAGGGGAAGAAGATCACGACAGCAGTTTGGGCCGAACAGGTCTCAGTGCTTTCAGAGACTTTGCCAGCGGTGATGGAGCAGATCAATTTGGTAAGGGAGGCACAGCAGAGACTAGAAGGGCTGGTAGTGGCCCCACGTGTTTCAGAAGCAGTCCCTCCATACCGCCAGAACTTTCCAACTTCCACTGCAAAGCAAAAATCTTGCGAAGTTCATGCAGAATGTAGGTCCTCCGCCAAAGATCAAGTCTCCAGCGGTGGCTCATAACTTGCAAGCGCCTGCAAATTTTCCTCAAGAAGAGCCATGCGCCCTTCGCTCAGAGGAAGGCTTTCAGGAGCAGCTGGACGCAGCAGGTGCAAAGGCCGCAGGCTCAGCCCAATTACATCAGATTCTCATGCAGCAGTCCCAAGCCCTTACAGCTCTTGCAGCGCATCTGGCATCTCAAGATGGTTTTCAAGATTTGGGGGGTCTGGATCGGCAGCCAGCATTTCTTTGAAGGGTTCAGCAAAGCGGGGGAAACTTTTGAGCGATTTGGCATCAAGAAAGGGCAATTTCATATTAAAGGTTGCACAGCACGCTTTCAGAAGATTGAAGCCCTCAGATCCACTCCCAATGACCCTGGAGGAGCTGAATGGCAGGCCGATTTTTGCGAAGGACTTGGAACGATATGGTGGTTTCTCTACGTCCCGCGATTTGAGGCTAGTGATGTGGCTGCTTGGTCAGGTGGTGGACCAGATGATCCAAGGAGACCAAAGAGGAGCGATGGAATTGTGGCTCTGACTATGGCATCAATAGAACAAGCTGCTTTGGATGGAAACAAGTGGGAAGTGGCATGGCTTCTTTCTGATCCGCCCCCTGGCGTATTCACGACCAGGCCGGCATCCTCCAATCCAAGGCTGAAGACATTTGCCCCGTTGTGCCCGGCCGATTGGGCAGCAACCGCTTTGAGCTATGTCAAGGAGCTGGATATCATCAACACCAGAAGATCCGAGGCCATCCCCAACAAAAAGGGCAAGAAGGAGGACGACAAAGAGCCAGGTCCGAAGAGGCCACCATGCACTCCAAAGAAGCCCAACCTACTCAACTTCAGCTCTCTTGATGAACTGCTTGATTTAGCGGAGGTAAGCTGTTTGAGGAGGCCTGCAGCAAATTGGGTTCGTCTCTTTCTTCTTCTGTATGGCGGCCCTTTGCGTTGGAAAGATCAAGCTGAAAGCTGGAAGCACATGCATCTCTCCATCTCTGCCACTCCCTTCTCAGCCAGACCTTTCCTTCAGAAGACCTCTCCCAGCTTTGACTTCGATGCGACATGCGGGTTCCCTACTAAAGGTCCTGCCTCCATCTACACATCCAGGGTTCTATGGATTTACTCTTTTCTGTCATCTCTTGGATTTTCCTCCCTGCATCTGCTTTGGACTTCATGGACTTTTCCACTCAGCGCAGTTGGGTATGGATTTTGGGGTGCTAGATATCTTAATAGAGCTAATCCTAACCATAAGCTGTTTGTTTTAGTTTTACCCTGACCCAAGTAGACGGAGTGCCGTATAGCCATGGTTTTCGCATGTTTCCTCGTGACGCACGAGAGAAGCGAAGAGCTGAAGTCAGAACTGGAAGTGTCCTGCCTGTTGGCAGGCCTGTTTTGGGTCAAACCCAAGCGTATCGAGACAAACTGGATCAATTTTCTTCATGGCTCGTTTCCCAAGGCGTTTCATTTGACAGCCTCGTCCATGTTCCTGTGCCAGATGTTGATACGATCAGCATTTTGTTGGAGAAGTACGGCAGGGGCCTGTATGCTTCAGGCAAGCCCTACAACCACTACGCAGAGCTCACAAATGGCTTTGCTGCAAAGAAACCCATCCTACGCCGACAGCTCCAAGCTGCGTGGGATCTGGCGTACTCATGGTTGCGAGTGGAGCCGCCTATTCACCATGTAGCTTTGCCATGGCAGGCGCTTTTGCCTATTTTGGCCACCTCAATCAGCTGGGGGTGGATCAGAGTTGCAGCTGTGATTGCGCTGTCATGGGGCGGCAGAACTAGGAGGGGAGGTGCTTGGTGCTGTCAGGAAGAAGTTGGTTTTACCAGCAGATGTTGGCTATTCAGGACTGCTTGAGATTTCTGAGCCGAAGACCAGATTCCGGTGCTAGACATCAGAGCGCGGCTTCAACAGCCACAATTACTTGAGGTTGTTGATCTCGCTTTTCGAGCTTTGAGACCCAAGCAGAGGTTGTGGCCAATGTCAGGACAGACGATGAGACTGTGATTCCAGAAGCTCCTAGCCGCTACAGGGCTAGGATCACTTTCTCCTGATCTTCAACGAGGCGTAGATCTTGGATCACTGCGTGCAGGGGGAGCATCATGGCTCCTTTTGGTTTCAGAGAACTCTGAGCTGACCAGGCGACGTGGAAGGTGGCTGACAGCAAAGACCATGGAGGTCTATGTTCAAGAATCAGCTTCGATCCAACTTGTGCCCAGGCTTCCTGCGGAGATCAAACAACAAGTTCTGGATGGTGCTGAATCGTTTCCCTGGCTTTTGAGCTATGCAAAAATACTCCAACAGGCAAAGATCCCCGAATCAGTGTGGTACATCATTTGCAAGGGTGAAGCAGCAAAGTGCATTCCACAGGTTGGACAAAGCGGGAACGAGTCGGGTGCTCAATGGTCTGCCCGCACAGCATGCAGACCCTGTGATATATCCGACCAGCATGGAGAGGAAAAGACAGCAGCCAGGAGTCGAGATGTTAGATATTTATATAGGCACATCTAAATGTATGTAATGCATTGCATAGTCCATATGTATATAGATACATACATATCGCATATACATTGCATGTGTATATATTATCTACATATATTATTTACATTTATATTTATATTTATATTTATATTTACACATATGTATCAAAAGGAAATTAGTTAGCAAACTTCCAAGTTTTGGTCGAATGTTCACGATTAGTCTTCACACCATCATGTCAACAACATTATCATGTCAAGCACAGACGTAACAAAAGTAGTTGGGAAATGAAACAGTAGATCACAACAACAGTCGCGCATGCGACTGAAACAATGAAAGTGCGCAAATCACAGCATTTTATGGGTACTTGGTCATTGCGTTAAGTCGTCCGGCCTTGTCTAAAGTCGTCCGGAAATGTTTTGGATGTTTCCCGTACGACTTCCATTTTAGGAGTTTGCCAGTATGGTGGCTCCAGGGGTCTCTAGGGGAGGACCTGTATTTCCTTGGTTGCAGGCTTCGATCTGAGAAAGCGGCCGAAAAATGCGCACGAGATTGTAGCGAGATCTCGTTTTGTTGAAAATGTTCGAAAGCTGAGGTATACGAATAAGCGCCGGGCCTCTGCGCGGGTGCCTTCAGGCCTGAAATGGGGGCATCGTTGCTATGCGGGATTGCAGCCGACTGTGACCTAACGCATTGGCAGAAAGCCACTGTCATGCTGCGACACTCCCGCTATGTGGGACTGCAGTTGGAGGTTGCTCAACGCAGTGTAGAAGTTGCGAAAACAATAATGTTTGGACATGGTGAGATTGGACTGCAGCTGGAGGAGGCTCATAAACGCATTGCAATGGCTGCGCTAACAGAAAAAGCAGCTGAGAAAGGGAAGTTGCTCAGAGAAGAAGCAGCCCAGACAGCGAACTTGGAGAAGCAGAGAGAGAGAGAGAAGAAACTGAGAGAAAAGGTACTGCACCTCAGAGAAGAGGTGGCTCAGCGAAGTTGCGAAGAGGTGGCTAATAGAAAACTTATCTTAGGGAACGCTTAGCTCAACGAAGGAGTAGTTCATTCAGTCATCCGTCACTGCTTCACTGCTTCACTGTTTCACTCACTCACTCACTCACTCACTCACTCATTCATTCATTCATTCATTCATTCATTCATTTGCTCCTTCGTTAATTAGTTCGTTCATTCGTTATAGGCGTTTTAGGAAAGAGGAAGGGCCAAGCACGAGATCTTTCGCAGGTCGCTGGGGGCACCCTCCGAGAGATTTCACATCTACAGGCAAACCTCCACCCCCAATACATTTGCTAACTCGATTTAGCAAGCTAGCTTTCGTGATACCTGTTTGCATATTTGACTACAGAAGGGGTTCAGATATTTGAAACAAACCCAGTTGCTACTCTGAAGGCGGTTCTGGGTAGGTTTCCAATTGGTCGGTGCGCAAATTCTGGCAAAGATCATCAGCCGCCTCCTTCCGCATCGGTTCGAAAGTCTCCTGTCCTTTTTCTTTGCATGCTGGTCGGCGCCCAGCAAAGATCTGGAAAGTTTGAGGGGAAAAAAACAGGTATAAATGGAGAGCACAGGGGATAAAACCAGACAAGTTGTTGAAACAGTTCATGCCACATTTTCTTTTCCTATTATGCCAATCGCTTTGCGGGATACACCTTGGTTTGTTCTTTAGATATACCTTGGCTAGATCGTTTGTATCGAGTGGCACTCCGGTTGATGTTGTGCATAGATAGATATAGATAGCGATAGATAGCGTGTGCTAGACTGCCAAGTTGTTTCTGAAGCTTACTGAATGTTGTCTCCGTTTCTTGGTTCGGCCTAGGAAGAAGGGCAGACGCAAGGATGTGGCCAAAAGGCATTCCCTCTATTGAGCAGGTCTTGAAGTGTGAAGGTATCACACATAGAAATGGTATGTGTCAAGTGCTCTTGATTCTGGTGGTGGAGGGTGTGAGATTGCTGAGACTGCTGAGACTGCTATGTTGCTGCTGTGTTTACTGAATTCTGTCTTGTTTGCTTGGCTACGCTGTCTTCACCAAGTTCGGCGACCTGTCAATATTGTTTGGCTCACGCTACATCCTCTTTTCTCCGGCTGCATATTTCCCTGCTGGGGGGTGTCTGGGGGCCGACATGAGAGACTCGATGCATGTGCTAAAGCAAATCTAACTCCATCTTTCAGGATATATGGCGAACCGAACTGCACAGTAGGAGCCGCGTTAACCGTCGAAGAACGGAGCCGTTCCTGGCTACATAGGCTGTAGGTTCCTGATAATCAAGCTGAAACCGCACGCACGCTGATGAAATGAAATGAACATGAAATGACATGAAAACTGGAAATGAAATGATGTCAAAATGAAAATGAAAGGAAAGTGACAATGAAACTGAAAATGAACATAGAAATAAATGAAAGGAACATGAACATGAAAATGGAAATGGCATGGAAAAAGAAAATGGTGTGGAGATGAAAGGATAATGTCACTGCTTCATTCAATCACTCAATTTTTCTATTCAGTTTTTTCGTGATTCATCTTTGCATCTCATTCCATCAACTCAGTCAGTCAGCCTCTGAAACCTCCGTCCCGGCACGGCCGGGCACTACCGGGCACTACTGGTATATGCATGTACATCAATTGACATTCACGCAACTCTATGTGCACATGAATGTATGTACGTGTATGTACAAACTGTTCTAAAAACATGTATATATATATAGGACGAAGGCTCCAGGTTTCCCGGAATTCAATTCATGCGCAAGTTGATTGTTATCATAAAATGTCATTTTTTTAGTGTGTTTTACAGTGTTTTCTTGCGTTCCATTGAACCATCAGTGGATAAAATGCATTCTTCTTTCGGACAACATGTTTCAGGTATGTTGGAATGAAAATCATGAACTTGGAGCAATTTTTTGGATTGATTGAAGANCAGTGGATAAAATGCATTCTTCTTTCGGACAACATGTTTCAGGTATGTTGGAATGAAAATCATGAACTTGGAGCAATTTTTTGGATTGATTGAAGAGAGCTTTTATCAGAACCCCTGTAAATGCGGAGTGATAATTTGTTTCTGATGAAATTCAAATTAGGAAAATGACATTTTCTACTGTAGAACCATGGGCGAAATGCACATGATAATTTTCTCAGGAAGTCCACAGAGCAGTGTTGAAAGCCTTTGCAGGAGAAAGTGCCCGGTTGACTTTCTCGCGGTGGCAACGCGATGCGTGAAGCACATTTTGAAGACCAAGGTTTCCATGAATAAAAAAAGCTGACAAAATGTTGCGATATGTTGCGATGTTCAACAACGAAGATTAACCATGCCGCAACTTCTCATCTTACTCAACACACATGACGTTATTACACCCCCCCACCCCACCCCCCACCCACCTGTAGACTACAGTGTCAAGACTCCAGGTTCCTCCGAGCTCCGGGGAACCTGGAGCCTTGACCCTATATATACATATGATATATATTATGTATTATATATATTACATCATAACATATATAAACCATATACATATTGAAATATATTTACATGTGACCGGGTTCTTCTCGGTTCGGCATGTGTCCAGTGAGGCCATAGGCTGCCGTTGCACAGATGGCCGGGGGCCTCGCCATCGCCAGCTCGGTGTGCGACGTGATTTCGACATTTTTAAAACAGAAGCCTGAATGCAAAATGAACCAATTTGTGAATAAATTATAGATTTAATATTTTTTTAAATATACTTATTAAATTGTAGATCTATAATGAATTATGATATTTTAGATTATTGAATGCATGTGTTGCAAACGGAGGGGGGATTTGAATGTTTTGAAGATCGATGTGCTGAACCAATCGGCGGATAGGGACAGATACGCAGAGGTATCCCAGGTATGCTTCATTGAATACACCGCCACGTGTGTGTGTGTGTGTGCGCGAGCAAGCATTGAAGACCGACGTTGAAAAGTCATAAGTTCTGATTCTATGAACCCGTTCCGATCGTTCCGATCGTTCCGAACCCGAAGTCGAACCTGAAGACCTCCATTGCCCCGACAGAGATAGGCTTGATAGAGATAGATTTGACGAAGGTAGGACTTGTAGAGGTCGGTTCGATAGGGATTTGTTTGATGATAGAAGTTTTGGTTGAGGCAAGCTGAAGCTTGATAGAGTTAAGTTTGATAGAGACAGGTTTGATGCGGAGAAATGAGATAGAGATTGCTTCTAACGTTCGATTTGATAGGTCAGGATGGTGAGGTTTGCTGAGCTAAGTGGAGAAGGACGGATATGACGGGATGGCTGTCAAGTACAAAGTTGGTTTTAAAAATGTGGCTGTAACAGGCTGTAAGCTACCAAAAAAGTTCATGGAACATTCTTTGTGTAGCAATTCGCCTGCGATTCGCAACGGGACGCGCAGCATCAGACGCCTAAAGTTTTGTGCCACGGAAATGAATTTGGACCTCTGAAAGGATTCCAAAACTCATTCCAATTTGTATCCTGCTTTGAAGCCCCGAAAGAATGGGACTCACCGTGAGTCCCCGTGAGTCACCGAAGCATGACCTTCAAAAGACGGTTGAAAAGTCACGAGGCGTGAGTTTTAACAAGCGCCAGCCCACACGAAACGACATGCAGGATTATACAAGGTGCGTTTGATGAATTTTCCCAGACTATATTCTGCAAAATTTGATTATACCCTTTGATTTTTTCCCAAAAAGGCAACACAGCCACTGGGCCCTCCTCTCAAACGGCTGACGAAAAAGCAAAATCAAGAGAGCAAAAACTCAACCCACATCTAGCTTGCGTACAACCTGCCCCAACAGGGAAAGCAAGAAAGGACGTAAAAAACACCTCAAACAACATGTGTTTTTGCAGCTGGTGTAGGAGCATTCGAATATATAGTTGTATATCGATGGATAGGTGCGAAATGTCGTCAACTGCATCTTGTTGCTATCGTAGATTGACAACCATTGTGAGCACATCATATCCATGACCCATATCATATCCACATGCAGACTTCAGGGGCAGACGGTGGCACTGAAGCATCTGCCGAAGATGATGTGGTACCAATCAGTGCCATAAGCGACACCACAGTTGTGAAGAAGGAGTGGAACTCTCGCGAAGAAGTTTATGCTTTCATCATGACTTGCATTTGGCTTTTGCACACCTACGCTTTCTATCGCTTTCTTACTTGTTTTGGTTGCCTTCTGGACTGCAATCGACTATCTCAGTTGCGAGTCGTGTCTCACCAAGAATGCTTGCATTGTCACTGCATTGTCACTGCATTGTCACTGCATTGTCCTTTCTGTTTGTGCTTTGCCATGCTTTGCCATGCTTTGCCTTCTTTAAGTTTGACATCTCCAGTGAATTCTTGGTGCTTTCTGTGGCCATGCTATGATGTGTCTACTCTTTCTTTGATGTTGTTCCTCTTTCGTTGAGGACAAAAATTCGTTGGAAGAGTCGCGGAAGAAATTGGTCACCTGCGCGCGAGCACTGCGGGTGCAGGGCTCAGGGCGACCGCGACCTGCGACCGCCGTGGCTTGGACTGGGCCATCCCAAGGGCCATCCTTTTTTGAACGACTTTGTCAAAAGTCAAAAACAAATCTGAGAAAAGTCGTTTTGATGTTTAAAACATTGATTTCTTTGTCCTTAAGTTCTTGACATTTCTTCTCTCCTTCCGCTTCACTGTGCGCACTTGACAACCTTTCACAGCCCTTGACAGCCCTTGACAGCCCTTGACAGCCCTTGACAGCTGTGGCAAGGCGAGGCTTGCAAAAGAACAGGCCGATGTTTGGAAGAAGGTTCGATCCGGTTCGATCCGCTTGGATACAAAAAACGTGCTGTATTTATCTCTGTTTATCTGTGTTTATTGGATACAAACAAGTGGAACAACGGACCAGGCTCAGAGCGAGATGCAACCATGCTAAACCAAGGTATACACCACTTATTACCAAAGGGCCAGATGATCCCACATTGATGACATGCAAAGTTTTTCAGCTGTTATCAGCAGGAGGCTGGTGAGCTAGGATGAGGCAAGCGAATGAAGAATGCTGGATCGAGATTGATAGATGTGAAGATAGATAGATGCAATAGGTAGATAAATCGATAGATAGATCGATAGATAGATCGATAGATGGATAGACTAGTGATAGGTAGATAGACAGACAGACTGACGCTGGCTGCAGCTGGTTCAGGCTGGTTCAAAAGTGGCTCAGACTGGTTCAAGCTGGTTCCGAGGGGGGTGAAGGGGGGTGAGGCAGTCTAGACAGATCTAGACAGATCTAGACAGGCAGGAAGTGCCGTGCCTGCCAAGACGACCAAAACGAGGAGAGTCTGAGCAGAGTCTGAGAAGTGCCGTGTTTTGGCGCACAGCCAGTCTAGAGTGACAGACTGCGACAGCAAGTGCCGCGCCTGCCATGCACTGAAGGCGCGGGCCAGCTCTGAGTTACGAGCAGTTGACAGAGAAGGTAAGACAGAGAGTCGGAGAAAGAGTCGGAGAAAGAGTCGGATAGAGGTTAGAGTGACTAGAGTTAGAGAAGCCTGGCTGGAGAGAGTTGAGACAAAAGTGTGAAGAAGAGGATGGAGGAGGAGGCGGCAGTGCAGCGCAAAAAGCAAGAAACCCTCCATGTGAAGAATTTTCAAGAGCGAAAAAGCCACGTGTCAATTTCTTCCAGGAAGTACGGGAACAGATGTGAAAATGAGATGGGCAAGGCAGGAAACTGGAAGGAGGCGGTGGAAGACAGATTCGGTAAAATACGGTGCGAGGGAAAGTTTTTATTGCATAGACGAATAGATGTTGTGTGTGTGTGTCAGAGAATTGTGTGTGTGTGTGTGTGACAGGTTGCCTGTGACAAGGTTGCGTGTGACAATGTTGTGTGTCAATGAGTTGTCTGTAACAGAGTTGTATGTGTGCGTGTGTGGCAGAGTTGTGTGCGACAATGTTGTGTGTGTGTGTGTGCGACAGACCTGCGCGGGACAATGTTGTGGGTGACCATGTTGCGGGGGGCAAAGTTGTGTGTGTGTGTGTGACAGACTTGGGTGTGTGACAATGTTGTGTCTGACAATACTGTGTGTGACAATGTTGTGGGTGACAGGGAAGGAGGCGGACGGGCACTGAACAAAAACTCAAACAATGATGTGGGAAAACATGTTTCACTGCGTGTGATCCCCTTTGACACTCTACCTGACATGTCTTCTGACATTCTGTTCTGACATTTTCTCTGACATTTTATTTGGCAATGTGGCATTCTATGTATCAGGCAGTCTATCTGGCATAAGGTTCAGGTCTGCACCCACGAAGCTGGCGAGCTGGCAAGCCCCAGAGAGCTGGCGAGCTCGCCATTGTAGAGCTGGCTGGACAAGCTGGCGATGACATGCTCGGGAGAAAGATGAGGTGAGTGCCCGTGTCCGTATCCGTATCCGTATCCGTATGGGTGTCTGTGTATTTGTGTGTGTGTGTGTCTTCATCCGTGTGTTTGCGTGCGCGGGATTTCTTGCTCTCGAGGCCTTCACCTGGATGGGAAACGAAGCATTTTCGTGCATTTTTTTGAATTGCTTTGTTCCACCAATACTTAAGAAGGATGGTGCAGCTTGAAGAAATTGAATTTCTGACTGGCTGGGGGCTAGTGCTTTTTGAAGCGGTGGGCGTCACCCCATAGCCAACATTGGGTTATTCAGCAACGAGTCAAATTCTTTGTGATGCTTGTAGCAGGATAGGATCCCAATTTCCCCTGTTGCTCGGCTGTCGCTTGGCTGTCCTGCCTTTGCAGTTGCAGGCAGAGGCAGAATTCAATGTGCAGAAAATGATTTGGCAGAGCTTAAGTCCCGGCCTGAATGACAACATAAACCATTTAAACAGGCACTAGTGGGCAATGGAGATGAAAACGCTTGGTCAAGAGCACACCAGGTGGTGCTGTGACCATGTGACGGTTCGCTGCCTCAATCAACCGTTCGTCGTCCTTCTTGGATCAAACCTGGCCAATAGAGCCCTTTTGAGTCAAAAAAATATGCCGATGGCATCAAGCTCACAAGCAGAACTTTCACTGGAAACTTCAGCAGATGGCGCCTGCGCATGCCCAGGATGAGTCAGGATGAGCCATCAAAAAACTTCAAATCATTTCGAAATATTTCGAACATTTTGTCGTCAAAACTTTGATCCGCTGCGTAGGTTTGCAGCGCGGAGCCAAGCGGTCCACTCAGAATTGCATGTTGTGGTTTGTTGGAGGGTGGTAAAAGCCAAACTGGAGAAAATTGGAGCAATAATGGCAAACCAACGAAAAGCATAGGGTCGCTTGCGCACATTTCAACCAATCCGGAGGTTTAATTTTAATCAGTTCTTTGTCTTTGCTGAGGAGTTCTGGACTGTCTACCAATTTGGCCTAGCTCATGTCGCCTTTTTCTTTTTACATCAAAAATGAACAGCTTCTGAACACAATCCTGTGTCCAATTCAATGTGCTCCAAACAGCGGGGGTCCTCGTGCGAATTCACAAGGCCCCCAGACCTAATCTGTTGGACAGCAGTTGTCAGAAACGGAAAACAGCGCACACAGTTCAGACAGTTCCAGCTTGGAAATTAAAAGACACCAATCAAATGATTTGTTCTAGCGTTCTTTTTTTGCTCCAGCTATTCCTCCATTTGGACAAACATTTTCGCACATTGTTTCAGCCTTCGATAGATCTGGACAGGCCGCTGTATCATATTCCTTCAATTTCATTTAAATGCCGTCGTTGTTTCCAAACATTTGGTTGGATACACAGAACCTCTATTGCCGCGCACAGGACAAAACAGGAAATCGCGGACATCGCGCAGGAATTCCCCAAACAACGTGCATTGTTTATTCCAGAACAAACATTGGACAACCGCGAAACATAAGCAGCGCCTCAGTCAAGAGTGCCAGTCGCCCCAGCCAACATGTCTTTGAAAATGAAACAACATGTTCGAAACAAGAAGAACAACAATAAAAAAGAAGGTGAAAACTTGGCATTTACGGAAAACACTCAAGAATTAAAACAAAAAATAACAGATTGCTCACAACAAAACATATTTTTGAAATACTTGGAGACAAATTCAAATGATATCAAAAAAATGTGAAAGAAAACACATACTATCTTTGAAAATTTAGTATATGCACCAAGTAGTTTCATCAAATTCGACCCACGTGATTCTGTTTTGTGAATTAATGAACGACGCTCAACCAAAAATATCATTTTTTAACAAAACCAAGATAAGAGTTATCATAACTGCGGGACACACGTCTGCATGTCTGAGTAAAGATAACTGTGACGAAGTATAATTATTGCAGATTGTCAAGGTATAGGTCTCAACATGCCTGATATGTCTGAGTATGTTTGGGTACGTGGAAGGTTTGTCAAAGTGTGTGCAAACCTGTCTGAGTCTGTCCAAGTCTGCCTAAGGGTCTCTTTAAATAAATTTAGATTACTGAAATATGTCTGAAGATGTGCGCATTTGTCCGGGCAGTTCCAAGCGCATGGAAGTCCAAGTCTGTTTAAACGCCGATGATTTTTTCTAAGCATGCCTGATTAAATTGACGTATGTTTCGGGAGAATTCAATATCCTTGGGTAGGTGTGAGTATGTCTGAATATGTCTGAGGATGTGGAAGTTTGCCTAAGTGCATCTGTGGCTCTCCGAGTGCGGCCAAGTATGGCTGAGTACGTCAACTATCTCTACCTAAATTCAAATACTTCTTCGTATGTCTGCTAATGTCTCAATATGTTTGAGTATTTGCAAACGGTCTGAGAATATCAAAGACTGTTTGAATATGTCTAGGTGTGTCCAAGTCTGCACCTGGGTATGTTGAATATCTCTCAGATCGGAGTATGTCTTAGCAGGTCTGAATATGCCATATGCGCAGGAGTGAATATTTTGCCTGGTGTCTCTAAGTCTCTCTAAGTATGCCTGCCTGCGTAATTTGACGGATGCCTGAGTAGATTTCAGTATGCTCGTGTAAGTCTAAGCATGTGGAAGCATGTCTAAATATATGTCTAATTTTGTCTAAGTCTGCCTGAGTGCGTGTGACTCTGTTTCATTTTCTCCACTTGTATCATGTCTGAATGTCTCGTGTGTCTGGGTATGTCTCAGTGATTCTAAGTCTAAGCCTGTCAGTCAAAGTGGCCCTAAGTCTGTCTAAGCAGTCTAAGCATACCCAGGTAATTTAGGATTCTGTCTGACTATGCTTTCAATATTTTATGTATTTCTGAATATGTGAAAGATTGAAGTCTGTGTAGGTGTGTCCAAGTTTGAGTGCGTTCAGGTCTGTCCAAGTCTTGTGAAGTGTGCGAAGGTTGATTCAAGTATGTCCTGTGCATCAAGTCCAAGTCAACCTAATACGAAGTGTCTACGAGATTCTACGAGCTTTTCTCAACATGCCTGACTAAATTGACGCATGGCTGAGTATAGTTTCCTTTGCCTTGATATGTCTGAGTATGTCTGAGTATGTGCCTAACCTGTTTTCCAAGCATGTCTCAGTACGTCGAGTATGTCTATGTAGAACCAAGTATGTCGCAGTATGTTTTCAAGAATTTCCTATACAATATGTCTGAGAAAACCTTAGCTTGCAAGATTTGCAAGTCCCCCGAGTTCTAAGGTATTGCGTGGTGCAAAGTGGCAAGGTTCCGCAAGGTTCACAATAGACTACAATAGTTCACAGTAGGCACTGGGTTCGAAGGTTCCAGTCCTGAGGTTAGTATTGTAGACACTATGCACAATCCAGTGTACAAGTCTCAGTCTGTCCAATGTCTCTCAGTCTCTGAGTATGCCTCATGAAGTCGACGCATGTCTGAGTTTGTTCAAATAGCCCAAGTTTGCCTGGGTATGTCTAGCCTAGATCTGTTTGAGCAGCTTGAGTATGTCTAAGTATGTACGAGCATGCCAGACTGTGTTTGACCATGCCTTAAAATGTTTTAGTCTGTCTGATTTCCCTAAAAGTGCACTGGAACGTGTCTCCGGTATGTCAAACTGCGTCAAAGTTTGCCTCAAACCGCGAGGGTGGCCGTAGGGATGTTTACATGTTGCATGTAGAATGTCTGTCAATGTCCAAGTGTGTCTAAGTATGACTAAGTGTGTCTACGCATGGGTAAGTATTTCTGTCTCAGAGTCTGTCTAAGGATGCCTCTAGGTGTGTTTCAACATGGCTAAGTATGTCTTGCGAGGCAGTCCAAGTGTGTCTGAGGGTGTCTAAAAATGCCAAGGGTGCTAAGCGTGCATAAGTATGTCTAAGCGTGCAGAAGTATGTGTATGTCTAAGTTTGCCAAAGTTTTGCCGAAGTGTGCCTTGGTATCTCAGAGTACAGAGTATGTGAGTACATCTATGCCTATGGATGTCTACGGGTGCCTACGGGTCAGATATAGCTGGGGGTGTCTTGTGAGTCTGTCTAGGCCTGCGCAAGCATGGCTAAGTGTGTCCAAGTATGTGTGAGATTGTTTGAACATGTCTAAGGCATGTCTAAGTGCGTCTGGGTTTGTCCAAATCATGAACTCTCACTTTAGGGCAGGTGAAAGAAAGATTGTGGTTGCTTACCATTTTCATTATTCTGCGCATCACGTCAAACCGATGTCCCCAAATATTTGCCACTGATGCAAATTAATCACTCGTAGGCAGGACTGTACTATGAAAGTTAATTTTCTGATTAAAACCTCCCAACTTGCTATTAATATATTCACTTGTATAGATCACTTGCTGTGAAGTGAACTGTTTGGCGTCACAAGAAGAGTGAATAGCAAGAGATGAATTTATAGATAACATATGAACTGATCTGACTTCCTGTTCATCCTTACAAATTTGTATCAATCTATTCGAAAGCCAAACCTTTGGCCCTCAAAACGCAAGAAAAAGATAGAAAAAGCAAAATGTTTCGTACACGCGATGATTGGTGTTTAATAACTTTCAACATGTTGAATAACTTTGTTGATGGTTTTGTACAAGCATGTTGAAATATGTTGATGCGTTCTAGACATCGAAATCATCGAAGTAATGTGTTCTCCGAGCCTACGAGCGGGTGGTGCCAAGGCATCAGGGCACGGCTGCGATGATCGAGCCAGATCTTCAGTATCGCCAAACCTCAGACATTTGGCAAAAAAGGAGATTTGGCAAAACATTTAGACTACATTCTACACATTCCAAACTGTTCCAAACTGTTTCAAACTGTTTCAGACTACATTCTATACACATTTATCTGCAAGACTATAAGATCTTGTCATCTTGTCATATCTTGTCATTGACGCTTGAATGTGAAGGTCGAAGTTGGAGTTTGCTATGCAAAGCCATACGAACAACTTGACTGCGGCTGTGGCGCTGTCCTCAAAAAGTCAATCTGAGTCAATCTCATGGAATCGCAGACAGATTGATTGGAATTGCTGATGGGTGTTGAAACATGTTGGAACATGTTGGAACAAGATGTGTAGGTTTCTGACAGGTTTCGGAATTTGTGGAACGATTCGTTTGCTGAGGAAGCGTTGGACGCCTGTGTTCAACGCAACGAAGGACGGGCCTGTCGTGATGTGTCGTGGTAAAACCAGGCAGCATTGGCCAATTGGCCAATTTGCCAAATGGCCAATTGAGAAGGGTTCAAAATTCTTCCAAATGGTTCAAAATGTTTGGTGACTTGCACACACTGTGCTTTTTCAATCATTCATGATGGCTGCATGCGGGTTTCTCCGCCAAGTGTCGTCCTTCTGAAGCAAGAGTTATTTGTAGGGGATTTCAGTGTTTTCTCACTGCGTGAAATGTGCACACGATGTGCACAGGCTTGGATCTCCTGGGAGTTGCCATGATCGAAAGCATTGAGGCACAACGTTTCGAAGTCGTTGAAGAGGTTGAGGTGCACGGCATGCCTTGAAGCTTCCACAAATTTCCACAAGAAATGTTGCAGCTCTTTGCTCCTGGGCGTTCAACATGCTTCTTTGTTTCCGAGGCAATTAAGAAGTCTGCGGCTCATGCGGATTCGCGACAGGCAAAGACTCTGAGAACATATGATTAACGCATGGTTTAAATTAGTTTAAGCAGTTTAGATATCTTTTGATATGTTTAGATGGGGTAAAACTCCAGTGTGCTGGTTGTTAATCTTGTTGAGAGTTTGTAGGAGCTGGCAGCGCTCTTGGACAAAGCAGCAGAGGACGAGAACAACAAGTTCCTGTCCAACGATTGAAAAGATAGGTGAAAACTAGCATGTTGCAGAATGCTTGAGGATCTTGCAAGTGAAGTTGTTTTTTGAAATAAGAGGGAGACCTGTCGTGCATGTCTTCGCCAGATGGTATTGTCTCAGCCTTGCCTTCTCAAGCCTGCTGCAAGGAGGTAGGTTCTGGAGTTGTGTCGATACCTCAGCGACGCCAACTTTCAGAGATGACGCAGCTGACGGCCTAATGGAATTTCACGGACATTTTGCTTCATAGCAGCCGCACTTGATGTGTTGAGTAAGTTGTGTCCTGGACAAGCTGCTAGGAGCCATGTGACATGTTTTTGTTGTGAAAGTTGAATCTGGATGAATTTGGTTGGTTTGTATGACGGTGGTCCATACTTTTTCTTCAAGGACGATCAGTACTGCAAGGGCAAAGCCCTTTTTTGGTCAGGTATTTTTGCCAAACTTTGCATTTTGCAACCTGCCACCCAGTCCTCCCAACAAGTGTATACAATTATTTGGGTAACTCTTGGTTTGCGTCGTTTCGGACATGTTCTGCAGCTGCACGCCGGATTTGCTAGGTCCAGACGAGGTGTTGATCTCAGATTTGATTTTTAGCCCAGCGCTGCAATGCTATGCTTTCGTTTCACATGGCTTACTCCTTGCATTGAGAAAGCGCAGCAAGCGCCAGCAAGAGGGCGAAATTCTACACAGAACGAGCAAACAAAGAAGTGATAATTTGGGAATGAGGCCTATAGAAAATAGAGAAAGTGAAGGGGCATGGTTTGGCTTTTGTCAAGGGCAATGAACGCAGCTGCTCTAAATCAGTTGGGTAGCGACTTCAGGCTCGAGTCCTGACAGGTTTCATGCAGGCCCCAAAGCAGACCAACACCAGTCCGGTAGCGTGGCTTCGGCTCCAAAAAGGCCTAGAGCAGCAGACCTTCAGAGCCTTCAGAGCGAAGTGAAACACGGCATTCTAAAAAAGGACATTTTGAGTTTCTTTGGATGCTGAATTGGGGAATTGCTGGGTACCTAGGCTGGCGCCGCAGGCGCCAGCCTAAGTCCCCAGCAATTCCCCAAATTCAGCTGTTTGTTTTTTTTGAGTTCAATTCTAGAGGGGAGGAAGCTGCAGGAGGAACTGCCGATCAAGGGTCCAAGATTTTGTGGGCGATTACGCGGCATATATGCGGCATTTCTGGAAGCTTTCCAGATTTTGGAAAAACAATCATTCAAGGCAGCCAAGCCTTTCCTTGAGGGAACATGCTGCCTTTGCCAGTGTCTCCGGCAAATGGTGTCATGTGCGCGGCGCCAGCTGTCGCACTACATAGTCTTCTGGTTTTAACAAGTTGAAAGAACAACCGGTTGAAACTATTTGTTAAACGCTTTTTTTTGCCAACAAACCATGACTTTGACGACAGGACAGTCTCAAAATTTTATGTTGATCTGCTCCTCGTCCGCTCCTCGTCCTCTTCACTACTCTGCGCCGCTCCGATACAGCAAGCAGAACTGCGGTCTGGGGCTGGGACTCTATTCTCTTGTACAAATACAGTCTGCGTATCATTAATATATTCTATTATTTGTATATATGTGTATTGTATATCAATGAACTCCTTGTGAACTCCTTGTGAACTCCTTGTGAACTCATTGTACATTGTCGTATTACTGTCGTAATACTGTCGTACTTTGCGCTTGACTCTCTGGGCTCCCCGACGCGATCTCGCCAGCCTGGACGCGTGAGCTTTTCGTGGCACATCTGTGAACACCGAAATCACAGTTTCACAGTGCAGTTACGGCTGCAGTTACGGCAATCTGGGTGATTCTTCTCTTGGTCAACTTGCTTTTGTACGTTGCAGCACCCGTGTCTGCAGGCCAAACCCAATTTTCTCAATTTGCAGTCCTTTTCAAATGGGAAGTAGGTGCTTCCACCATGCGTTGTCTTCTGTTTGCGGGGATCTGAGCAGTGACTGCATCATTCTCACATCACAGCGAAGGGATTTTCAAAGGAAGGGCAATTATTTCCGTTTTCTATTCAATTTGGTGATTGATTTTGTTTGGCTACTTTTGCCTGTGCTTTTGCTTTCTCTTCCTGCTTCTTTGCTTTTCCCCTTCTCTGCTTCTCTGCTTCTCCGCATTTCTTCAACAAATTGTAACGCCCGAAAGCAATCCTTAAAAGCAGTGAATCCATCAGGCCTAAATCAATCCTAAAGATTCTACAATTCAAAATAATTCCTCAACAACCCTATATAAATCCTAAACCAACGCGACATAAACTTCAAACAAACCTTAAGTAATCCTGAACCAAAACCTAAAGAACCTCAAACCAATCCTAAACAAATTTCTAAAAAATCGACATAAAAATTCAACCAACCTAAATAAAACCTAAGCCATCCGTAAATAAGTAGTAACTCGTGCCCCAACTTTCTAAATAAACCGTAAATTGACCCTAATTCCAAACCATGCAACCCTAAATAAAGCCTAAATAGTTTCCCAAAAATTCTCAACCAACCGTAAACCTCAAATAAGCCTTAAACAACCCCCATTTATGTAGCCTTGAATAAAGCTCAAGCATGCAAACCTAAATAAACCCGCAAATAGCAGCGTGTCATGGCGCCAAACAGCATGTCCGGGTCTGTGTACCGTTGTAAGGAAGCCTGGTTCTGCACCTTGAGAGGAAGCTTGGTTCCCCACTTTGACAGAGGGCCCTCCTAGATTTACTTTGGTTTGATTTTTGCGTCTTCAATCAATATGCTGCAAGCCATGCATCATTGGCGTCAGGTTTTCAGCCGACGTGCGTTGCATCAAGAAAGAGGGTCGTGCATTGAATGCTTCAAGGCTTACTGCGCTTACTGCGCTTACTGCGCTTGCTGCTGTTTCCCGTCGGTGTGAAGTTGGAGTTGGCCTCTCCCGAAGTATGCCACCTGGCAGCTCGACATAGCTCGAGCTCGAGTGGCTCAGCCTGCTGCCATTGCTGCAAGCTTTGCTGCGACTGCGCAGCGTCGAAATCGGGTCGCTGCAGTGCCGCGAAAATTTAAAGCGTCGAATCGTCGAAATCAAAGCGATCTTTGTTCAGAATGCAATTCATCGCACAACTCCTGAAAGGCAAGGGGAATCGCTTGGATGTTTCGCAGGCAGCAAGGAGTCGGTACACTCCTGTCGGGCTAATACCCAGGGAATACACAGTTGAAGCATGTTGAAGCATGTTGAAGCAATATGGTAACATGGTCTTTTCAAGTTGGCATGGCTTTGCACGGCGCCGTCGTCCTGCCTTTCCTTTTTTTCAATGCTGCGATCGAGGTTTCGGTTCTATGATGTTCTTACTGAGGCTCACAGTGCACAGAAGAGGGAAAAAAAAAAGCAGAGAAAACTAAGCGTTGAAACAGGACTCGGGCGCCGAGGTGCCGATCTCATCAATTTATTGGCCAGCTGCGGCATCCAGGAGCCGTTCATTGCAAAGTGGCGCGGTCAGGAACACATGCGCCATCTAAACAATTAGGCTGCAATTAGGCTTATGAAATCACACTTGTGTTTAAAGTTTAGAAGATTTGACTCGTTTAGACTCATGATTTTGTGGCAAGTCTTAGCTTTGGAGGCAAACAATCCGCGACAAAGAATCACAGCTGCTTTACGTCACTGGATACATTGTATTGGAACAGCGGCAAGCAGGAGGAGATTTGATGGGGCAGAAACTTTCAGAAACCCTGCCAAAAATTGTTTTCTTGGTGTAGCGTGGAAACGGTTTCAAAATGCGAACCGCATTGGAACTGGTGATGTTCGGTCTCTGTTTGGTCTCTGTTCGGTCTCTTTATTTCTCTTTGTGATTGCGTAGTGCCTTTGTCTACAGTGGAGAACTTCATCGGAACTGGTGCGTCAAGGTCACTCGTTCTTAACTCGTAGTGCCTAATGTCTTGTGATTCTTAGGCGCCTAGCGCCTCGGTTTTTGCGAATTGCAGTGGAGTGGCTGCATCATGATTCCTTGATGCTGCGGCTGTGTGCGTCGTTCTTTGCTTTTTTTGCAACCGCAAATTGCAAATCGGATTAGAATGGCTGCGCCAAGGTTGCGATGATGATTTTTCTGTATCTCGTTTTGCTTTTCCTTCTTAACAGCGCTTCAACCTTGTGCATTCTTCCAGTTGGTGCCAAGATCCGGCTTTGGAGCAGCAATGCATGTTGCCATTACGCGAAGTTCCATGGCGCTTTGCGACTGAAATTTCTACAAATCAGGTTCTCTGATGCTGGGGCTGTGGTGCTGCGGCTGTATGTGTAACTCTTTTGCGTGTTGCAACCGCGTGTCGTAAATCGCATTGGAGTGGCTGCGCCTAGGTTGCCATAATGATTTGTCTATGTTTTTCCCATATTCCTTTCGGGATCGCCTTCAAGAAACGCTTCAAAATCGTAGCTTTTTACTTTGGCACGGAGATCCGGTTTTGAAAGCAGTGACATTGCTGTTCCGCGTGCTTCTATGGCAGCAAGTCAGAGCCGCTCGCAATGGCGCAGAACAACCAGTGGCTTTGTGAGTAGATTTTTTGGTGCTTTGCAACTAGTGGTTACTGTTGCATAACCAGATCAACCAGTGGTTACCGTTGCATAACCAGTGGTTGCTCGGCCCAGTCAAATTGCTGCGCAAAGTGTGTGGTTTTGCAATGCTGTGAATCTTGCAATCCAGCGGTTGCCCGAAGCAGCTGAATTGCTGTGTCAGGGTGCCATGCATGTGCGTGTGAGATGTCAAGACAAACAAATGTGAAGAAAAAGGTTCAAAGGAAAGAGATGTCAAGGGAAAGAAATCGGAACAGAGAAAGGCATGTTAAGAGAAAGAGGTGCCAAGAAAGACATGTCAACAGCAAGACCCAAGACAAAGAAGCATCAAGGCAAAGTAGGCAGAAAAAGGGGGATGTCAACAGGAAGGGTTGCCAAGAGAAAGAGATGTCACAGGAAAGAGATCTCAAGAGGAAGAGATTTCGGAGTAAGGGATCTATTCCCACAGATTGAAAAGGAGAAAGAGTCAGAAAAAGAGGCCTCAAGAGGAGACGAGGAGATGTCCAGAGAAGGAATGTCAAGTGAAACGGACATTTTGGGTTGGTCACCGTTGCCGTTGGTCACCGTTGGTCACCGTTGGTCACCGTTGGTCACCATGACGTGGTCCAAAGCTGCAGAGACTCATCAACAATGTCTTGCGCAAAAAGCTCCATTGAATCGCGGCGCGAAAAGCGTTCTGAACACATAAAAAACACATTTGAAGACACCTTTTTATAGTTTTTATATGTTCCGAACGATTCACATATTCAAAACCTTCCCCGCACACCCATAGGAACACATCTCTCACTGGAAACTTCTGCATATGTGCTTGGACGTTGTCGAGAGCTGTTTCCCACAGGAATTGCCACGTGGTTCCCAAGAGCGTCTGAGCGAAAAGTTCTTCTAACATGTTCACATCTTACATTTGCACATCTTACATCTGCACATCTCGCATTGCAAATCTTTCAAATCTTGCAACTTCACACCTTACATCTTTCTATCTTACATCTGCACATCTTCTCTCTCTCTCTCTCTCTCTGTCTCCCTCTTCTCTCTTCTTTCTCTTCTTTCTCTTCTTTCTCTATCTCTCTCTGTCGGTCTCTATCTCTCTCTCTCTCTCTCTCTTCAAATTTTCTCTTCTTTCTTAAGACCGGGGATGGTGCCGACAGGTCACCGCGAAACGCAACCCTTTCGCACGAAATGAAGGTTGAACGGAGTCGCACGTCAAAA
Organism: Symbiodinium sp. clade C Y103; assembly: GCA_003297045.1. Taxonomy (NCBI): domain Eukaryota; class Dinophyceae; order Suessiales; family Symbiodiniaceae; genus Cladocopium; species Cladocopium sp. clade C. The sequence continues at coordinate 48,425 of BGPT01001984.1, read as the reverse complement.
GCTCAAGTAATTTTGCGATTTTGAATGGTCCTCTCGCAATCCTAGCAAAGAATTGCAAAGAGGCATGTGTAAAAGTGTGTTTGTAAAAGTTTGTGCGTCTGTGAAGAAGTTTGTGTGTGGAAGCGAATTTGGAAAAGCATGTGTTCAAAGGCGTATGTGAACATTTTCAAAGGTGTGTATAGTAAGAGCCTTTGCGTAAAAGTGTCCAAAAGGTCGCCGTGATGCCGTGGCGTTTTCGTGGGTGCGGCGTTTCCTGACGTTCATGCAACTCAGTCTTGCACGCCAGGCGTGGCACTTAGGGTACTTGCAAAGACATATGGCACGTTGTCACACAGATGTGTCACAGCTCTGTTACAAATTTGTTACACAGAGCCGTCAAGCATACCTACGGCAATGCAAGCTCTGTCTATCTTTTTCCAGCGTTTGAGCGAAGGGTTCTAAAAAATGAGGTGACATATACATCTTCATTGTAAACATCTTCGCATCTTCACATCTTACACTGTCACGTCTGCGCATCTTACATCTGCACATCTTACATCTGCACATCTGACATCTGCACATCTGACATCTGCACATCCTACATCTTCTCTCTCTCTCTCTCTCTCTCTTCGCTTCGCTTCTCTTCCTCTCTTCTCCTCTCTTCGCTTCGCTTTGCTTCTCTTCTTTCTCTTTTCTCTCCCCCTTTTTCTCCCTCCTTTCCCTGCATGTCTTACGGCCAGAGGTGCTGAGGGGTCACAACGAAACGCAACCTATGAGGGTCGAGTGTCAATCGAGAAAAATTGCGATCTCCAAGCCTTGTTCGCAACCCTTTCACACGAAATGAGGGTCGAGTGTCAAAAACTAAGAAGTGAAATTCCGATTCTGAAGCGTCCGTCGCAACTTTTCGAACGAAATTATGGTCAACAAATGAAAAAAAAACAAGAAAGCCAAATTGAAGCTTCAGTCGCAACCCTGTCTCTGTGTAAAAAAATATACATGTGAAGGACTCTGTTTGTAAAAGCTTCGGTGTGTAAAAGCTGCTCTGTGTAACGGCTTTTCCGTGAACACGCTTCTGTGTGTAAAAGCTGCTCTGTGTATGGCTCTTCTGTGAAATAGCTTCTGTGCAGAAAAGCTGCTTTCTGTAAAAACTTCTGTGTGTAAAGGCTTCTGTTTCCATAAGCGCCTGTGCGTAAAAGCTGCTCTGCGTAAAGCCTTCTGTGTAAAAGCTTCTGTGCGTAAAATCATCTTTTTGTAAAGCATCTTTGCGGAAAAACTTCTCTGTGTAGAATCAAACGTGTGTAAAAGCGTTTGTTTGTAAAAGATTCTGCGTGTAAAAGCTGCTCTGTGTACAGGCTTCTCTGTGTAAAAAAAATCTTTGTATCATCTAAAGGCTGCTCTGTGGAAAAGCTTCTGCATGTAAAAGCTTCTCTGTGTAAATACGTATGTGTGTAAGAGCTTCAATGTGTAAAAGTAAGATTCTGTGTGTAAGCGTCTGGGTGTAAAAGCTTCTCTGTGCAAAGGCTTCTGTGCGCAAGAGCTTCTTCGTGAAAGTGTCTATTCTATGTGTAAATGCTTCTGTGTATAAAAGGTTTTGTGTGTAGAAACTGCTGTGCAAAGGCTTCTGTGTATCAAAGTTTTTGTGTGCAAAGGCTTCTGTTTGCAAAAACGTCTGTGTGTAAAAGGTTCTGAGTGGAAAAACTTCTATGTGTAAAAGCTGCTCTGTGCAAAGGCTTCTGTGCGTAAAAGCTTCTCTGTAAAAACCTTTTTGTGTAAAGCACCTTTGTACAACATATTTTTCGTTTGTGTAAGGCTTCTGCGTGCAAAAACTTCTCTGTGACAAAGCATCTCTGTGTAAGATCCCTTGTGTGTAAAGTGTAAAAGATTCTGTGTGTAAAAACTGCTCTGTTGAAAGGCGTCTTTGTGTAAAAACTTCTATCCGTTCGAACATCTTTGGTAAGGCATCTCTGTGTAAAAGCTGTTGTGCATAAAATGCGTAAAACATTCTGTATGCAAAAACTGTTCTGTGTGTAAAAAGCTACTCCGTGTTCAGGCTTCTGTGTGTAAAGGTTTGTGTGTGTGTGTGAAAGGCTTTGTGTGTAAAAACTGCCCTGAGTGCAAAAGCTGAGACGAAATTCCGATTCTGAAGCGTCGGTCGCAGCCTTTTTGCAGGAAATGATGGTCAACAAGTTCAAAAAATTGACAAAGAATGATTTTGAAGCGTCAGTCGCAACCCTGTCCCTATGTAAAAATATTTGTGTGTGAAGGCCTCTGTTCCTAAGGCTTCTATGTGATTCTATGTGTAAAAACATTTTTGTGCACAAACGTCTGTGTGTAAAGCGTCTGTGTGTGAAAACTTCTGTGTGTAAAGGCGTCTCTGTGTAAAATCTGCTCTGTTAAAAGGTTTCTGTTTCTAAAACATGTTCATGTAGAAACTCTTTGTGCATTTCTTGTGTGTAAACGATTCTGTGTGTAAAAGCTGCTCTGTGTGCAAAGCTGCTCCGGGTAAAAACTTCTCTGTGTAACGGCTCTTCTGTGTCAAAGCTTCTGTGAGTAAAGTTGCTCTGTGTAAAGGTTTCTCTGTGTAAAAATGTCTGTGTGTAAAAGCTGCTTTGTGTTTTGTCAGCTTTTTTTAGTGAAATTTGCAGATTTAGGTCAAGCCCCAAAAAGGTACAAGAAAAAGACGTGTTTGCATCTTACATCTTCACATCTCTAATCTTTAAGCACCTTCTGATGCACATCTCGCATCTTGACAGTTTACATCCTCAAATCTTAGATCTTGGCATCTTGTAGATGAACATCTTGCATTTGCATGTCTTACATCTTCACATCTTAGATCTGTACATCTACATCTCCACAGCGTACATCTTCTCTTGCTACATCTTACATTTTCCGTCTTTCTGATTATCTTTTCTTACAGGCTTATTAGTTTCCACATCATACAATTGTAACATACACCTGAGTAACTATGCTCCTCTGCGCTCTCGGGCCAACCGTCATCTGGTTCCTAACTTCCAATTTGTTTTTCCACCTACATGGCACTTGTTGGAAGAAGTTGACACGTAGTGTTGTCCGGTCCTTTAACTGTTGTTGTTATTTGTTGTTGTTGTTGTTGTTGCTGTTGTTGCTGTTGTTGTTGCTGCTGCTGCTGTTGTGGTTGTGGTTGAGCAAGGAATTTTGGAAACATTCCGGGTGTGTGGATTTCATCAGAAATCGGTACCCAATGGCGCGCTCACTTTGTTTCTTGTTTTTTCCTGTTGATTTTCCCATGCGTCTCCGAAACATATTGCGTTTGTGCGGTGCCTGTATATCCATTAGGACTATGCTGCTGCACAATGCAGTGTTTAAAATGTGAATGCGCACCCTTGCCTTCTGGGACTAGAAAAAAGTCGTCCATGACCGGGCAAGGGTTGATGGGGCCAAAAAGGGCGTGGCTCAGTCTTTGACAGGAGGCCAAACTGGAGTCGGCGATCAAAGCCGTGTTCGACCTAGTAGCGAAGTGCTAGGATTGAATTCGATCTTGACAGAACGATGTAGCGGTTGTGGATTGTTGACTTCTTTACGATACTATTTCAACAAAGCATGGCGAGCGTTTTACTTCTTCTGTTCATTTGTTTTTCTTTTGCGGTTCATCTCTGTGGTCTTCAGGCCTGGACCGCTGCACAGCACTCAGAGTAACGCAAACCGCACAGAGATGAACAGAGTCAATCAGAGTCACAGAACAGAGCACAGTGACATTGCTGCCATCAGAGATGACAAGAACTGACGTTGCGATAGTGACATTGTCAACATGTTGGTGCGAACTATCGTTGGCGCTCAGGCTTACGATTGATTTCTTTTTCGGCCGGCAAGACTCGGGAAGACGTGAACATTGCGTCGTTGCGTCGTTGCGTGTGTCCGTGTCACCGTGTCAGCGAAACGTTTCACCCGTCGGAAATCTCCATGCTTCCGCCGGAAACAGCGCGGAGCAGCACCTGCACTTGGCTGGAATGACTTCAGTTTGAGGGTTTTCAACAGATCTTCTGTGGTGTCTTAGTAATTCTTTAGCCTGTGTTATTGACTCAGCGATTCAGTTTTGATTGTTGCAGCTGCAGCCCTCTTGAACTCCAGTTTGAATCTCATCGTGTAGAGTTTGCTGTATTTCTTCTTCTGCAATGTGTTTGACTGTTCTGTCTGGGAATTCATCGGGTTTCTTACAAAACGGAGAAAAACGTGCCTCCTTTCTGATTTTTTTTTGTAGTGACTGCATGTCGGTTTGCAGGCGTTGTTGGGAGGATTATGATGGATTATGTAGTATTATGTAAGAATTAAATTAATTATGTATATGAAATGTATGATATCGATATATCGTCATGGTCGTATTCTGTCGCATTGTGATATGATGTCAGTGCCGTGCCAGGAGAAAGGAGCAAAGGGATCTTTGAAAAAACTCCACATCAAGGCGAAGTGAAGGGAAGTTGATTTCCAGCATTTTTTCGGTTTCTAGGCAGATCTGTCGGTTTCTGCTGATGTTTACAGCTGCACCTGACAGGACATGACGGAAGCAACAGAAGATGAGGCGCTCCATGCTGAAGCTCTTTCTCCAGAGAAGTTGTTTGGTTTTCCGAAAGAAGTTTGAAAGTTTCATTGTTTGAAACATCTCTGTTTTACAAATTGTTCCAGTTTCAAAGCAGATCTGGAAACGTCAAATATAATCCGACATCGTTGAGCATTGTGATGCATCAGGTACCTCAAACGGTACCAGGGATTGTCGGACAGCATCGAACAACAAAAACCAACATGTACCAAACATGATCATCAACAATGTACCATAATCAACCACAATCAACGATCATCAACCATCACCAAGAATCACCAACCGCCATCCAGCATCGCTACGCATCGCACTAAACATAAACAAGTGCCATCACGCATTCATAACCAGCATCAAATTGCACGGAACATCATCAAGCGGCCTCAAACAAGATCAGCAATGTTCAATCATCATCAAGCATCAGTCAGCGCCAACAGTTCTCAGACATCAATGCCATCATCATGCCAATTTTATAGAGAAGTATAAATAAGCCATCATAAAGTCATCATAAAGTCATCATTAAGTCATAAATGGCATTGATCTTGGAATTTTCGAACTCAGCGCCTGGCAGCGAAGAATTTTGCTGTGAGGTCCAATTCATCCCATCTCCAGCCACTGGAAGTTCAGGAAGTCTAACTGGAGCAAGGTCCGTCACGGACCGTCACGGACCGTCACGGACCATCACGAAGAAGACGCGTGGAAACGTGGAAACATCGTGAAATGATGTACGAAACCATCAAAAGAAACACGATGCAAAATGTGGAACATGATGAACGATGATGAACAGATGATGAAGAAATTATATGAAATGATATGAAATGCTATGAAATGAGTCAACTGGGGATGTGTGACAGGTCAGATGGGATAGATGGGTGAGAGGAGTCACAGTCTTCAAGGGGCATATTCAGGTTTCCAAATGTTTTCAATAAGTAGTGTTTTGACAGTTAAGCTCATGATGTTTTCAAGTGTTTTCAATTTGATGTTTTGTGGTTTCTGATCCTTTGACTGACATGATCCTGACATGATAGGACATGTTCCTGTGACTGAACTGTGACCTAACTGAATGCTCTACTGGTCTTGGAGAAATGTTCGAAGCTGTTAAGAAAAATCAATAGAACATAATAGATTTAACATTTGTAAAAAAGAATCACTTCTATCGATGCTTTGTTTAAGAATTTTCTTTTAAACAAGATTCTTTAATTTGGCTGGCGCCGAACCCAACAATTCCCCAAATTCAGCAAAAAAGATAAACTAGAAATTTTAACTAGAACTTCTTTGTGTTGAAACGAGGGCCTTCAATTTGATGTTCGAGACCTACGTGGGGCCTTACGCGGACGGCGCCTCCAAGAGCTCCGCGGCACGAAACGGTTCGACGTGGAAGACACAGACACGGACACAGATCAAATGACAATCAATATGTCATATTCAATATGTGTTCAAAACACAACACTTTTGACACATATGTCATCAATATGTCATCAATATGTGAAATCACGGGTGACGCCGTGAAGAACAGATTGCGATGTCACGATATGTCACGATGTCGTGTGCACGGTGTAGTTGTGACAGGACGGGTGCAATACGAAAATGGAGATGTTGACATTGAGTTGACAGAAACAAAGTTTACATTTTAAACAACAATTTAAGGTAGATTTGACGTTCCCTTGGGGCATTCCTGGGGACTTAGGCTGGCCAGCCTAAGTCCCCGGCTGGTGCCGAAGGTGCCGAAGGTGCCGAAGGCACCGAAGGCACCAGCCCGCGTAGCCCTTTTTTAACCCAAGACTACAAATGTGTTGATATGACTACACACCTTGTTTGCACACCTTGTTTACACTCCTTGTTTACAGGTACGTCCAGGAGCCCAGCCGTGACCCTGTCACTGAACGTACACACACACACATACACCAGCCAGCCAGAACACAACAGTTACAGGAAGTAGGAATTGCAATGTCACAGGCGACGAGTTATACAACATCTCATGTTACCGTGTTCTACAACGTGTATCTCTGCATGTAGTGTGGCACATGTTAAAGCTATGCACATGTTATGCAGATCACGTGTATCACAAACAAATCACATCATCACCTGACTCACCACAATTCTCTCATTAAATGAAAAACATCTTCAGTTTACCATTCACTTGACGATTCTACTTTGGTTTCATTCCTTTAAGTCTTCTTTTGTTTGCCCATGTTTCATCAGTTTTCCTCTTATTCGTTGCAAATAATTCCTCTTTTTCCCTTCCCTTTCGTTGTGTTTCATTGTGCAACATGCTGTGACCAAGGCTACTTGCGGCCAGAGACCGCTCAGGCTTTCAGACACTCAGCAGTATAAGACTCAAATTTATCAGACTCAAACGTACAAGACTCGTATAGTATGTGACAGTATGTGGTTCAATGATGTAAGAAAACTGGTGTTCAATGATGCAACCGTTGGCAGAAACTCGTGCACGACATGCACAAAACTGTGCATGCGTCAATGTTCAAAGTGAGTTAACGAAACCATGTCAACGAGATCAGCCCCGGAGAATTCCCGCAGTCACGAACTCCCCACAGGAACTCCATATCAGGGACCGGTCAAAGTGTGCAGCTTCACTGGCACACCCAGAATGAATATGCCCAATATGATATGAATATGATATGAATTATGCATATGATATGAATATATGCAATGATAATGATATATATATATATATGTATATAGATAGGAAAATTAGAAGTAAATAGTATAAGTGATGAATAGTCATGATTACATTGCAAGGCACAAGATGCACAGGATGCATAGATAAATGCTATGCATTTGGTATGTCCGGTATGCCCGATGTACTTGGTCATGGCCCTTTGATGTTCAGCAGTGTAGGCAGAAAACCCACAGCAGTATGGGTATACTATTTTTACTGGGATTTGTTTCCCCCCTCCAGGAAATCTTTTTCTGCGCTCATTTCGTGAGCACCCTTGTGGCCAGCAAGCCCAGCGTTGCCATTCGAAAGCAAGCAAGCACGCAAGCCAGCCAGCCAGCCAGCCAGGAAGCAAGGAAGGAAGCAAGCAAGCAAGGAAGCAAGCAAGCAAGCAAACAAGCAAGAAAACAAACAAACCACCTACAAAAACGCCTGTAGTCTTCAATCCAGCCTCAATACCCTTTAATCCAACTTCAAACAAACCCCTGGACCAACCCCAAATGAACCCTAAACAAAACCTAAGCCAACCCTAAAACCAATTTTAAATAAACCCTAAACCAACCGTAAAACCAACCCTAAATAAACCTTAAACCAACCATAAAACCAACCCTAAAGAAACCTCAAATCCACCTTAAAACCAACCCTAAAGAAACCCTAAAACCAACCCTAAAACCAAGCCTAAAGAAATTTTCAAATCCACCTTAAAACTAACCCTAAAGAAACCCCAAACAAACCTTCAGCCAACCCCAAATAAGCGCCAAATCGAACTAAACCTTACCAAACCTAAACAAAATTTAGAGCAACCAGGAATAAACCATAAACCAACCTTAAATAGACACCTTCAACTGACCCTAAGCAATCCTAAAGCACCCTTGAACAAACAGTTTGAATCAACCCTAAATAAATTCCTTAAACAAAAATACATTCAAAACCAACCGTTGAAAGGCATTTTTGATCAGAAAATTAATCCTAAACTTCAAGACCACCTAGAAGTGAAGACCCTAAACCAAGCCTAAATCAAACCTAAACCAACTTTAATTACTTCCGTCAAACCCATATATAAACAAGATTAAACAAACATCAAATAAACCTACAAAAACAAAAACCTTTAAACCAACCCTAAATAAAGCGCAAATAAACCCTAAACCAACCTTAAGACCAACCTTAAAACCAACCCTAAATAAACCCTAAACCAACCCTAAAACCAACTTTAAATAAACCTTAAACCAACCCCAAAATCGATCGGAAATAGTTTTACAACCAACCCTAAAACGAACACTAAAACCAACCCTAAATAAACCTTAAACCCACCCTAAAATCTACCCCAAAGACACCCTAAAAAACTTTAAAGAATTGTAGATGTACGGAAGATGGGACAGAATTGGCTGGGTAGATATAGGGAAGATGAGACAGGGGAAAGAACTCCCCGGAAAAAAAAAACGGCGCAAACGGGCACCAGCAGGATGTTTCTTTGACTCTAAGAATTCCTCTTCATATATCTCTTTAAGGTTGTCCGACTTTGTTTTTTCACGTTGAATAAGTTCAAATGAGTTCATTATGTAATCATTATTTTATCGTGTTTATGCAATGTTATGTTATGCCAAGTGGACATGGGATGCAGAGGACGTAGAACGTAGATACGAAGATGTTGTAGGCGGACACGTTGCATGTTGCAAGCAAAACTTATGTGAAGACACCTGGAAGATGTCTTTTGGCAAGCAGAGCAAACCGAAGCGAAGTCTTAGGAGAAGAGATGAGAACAGTACAGCAGCTCTGAACCGAACTGGAACAGAACTGGAACCGAACTGCTGTTCTGGCTCTGTCTGTTCTCCTTGTGTGGCGCAGGGGATCTTTGTGAACTTCAAGCAGGCCGGAGTTCTGGTGAGAAGCGCAGGCGTAGGCCGTAAAATTTGCACAGGTTGCGTGGGCGTAGGCCGTAAGATTTCTTCGATTTTTCGATTTCTTTGAGTTGTGTTTTGTGGCTGCGGATGTGGTGTGTCACTGTTTCACTGTGTCGCTCAGGTGGCATATGTGATGAGGCAAAAGATCCCATTTGGCATCGCGCAGATTGGCAAAGCCTTCCGCAACGAAATTACCCCCAGGCCTGCAGGGCGGGCGACCGCCGGGCGACCGGGCAACTGCAGCCAACGTCATGAGATTCAGAGTTTCAACGCGTTGCCATTTTTGGATTCATTTCATTTTCATTTCATTTCATTTTCATTTCATTTTCATTTCATTTTCATTTCATTTTCATTTCATTTTCATTTCATGTTCATTTCATGTTCATTTCATGTTCATTTCATGTTCATTTCATGTTCATTTTCATTTCATTTTCATTTCATTTTCATTTCATTTTCATTTCATTTTCATTTCATGTTCATTTCATGTTCATTTCATGTTCATTTTCATTTCATTTTCATTTCATTTTCATTTCATTTTCATTTCATTTTCATTTCATTTTCATTTCATTTTCATTTCATTTTCATTTCATTTTCATTTCATTTTCATTTCATTTTCATTTCATTTTCATTTCATTTTCATTTCATTTTCATTTCATTTTCATTTCATTTTCATTTCATTTTCATTTCATTTTCATTTCATTTTCATTTCATGGTCATTTCATTTTCATTTCATTTTCATTTCATGTTCATTTCATTTTCATTTCATTTTCATTTCATTTTCATTTCATTTTCATGCCTCAAAATGTTCCTGATGTGGTATGAAGACCCTTGCACTGTGTCTTGTGGCTGCACATGCAACAAGACGTCCTGACATTCGGCCACACACTACGTACATATACGTAAACTACGTAAATACATATATAAGACATAATATATACATATATATTATACGTGAACCATCATAAATCATGATAAATCATCATAAATCATCATAAATCATCATAGATCATCATAAATCATCATAAATCATCATAGATCATCATAAATCATCATAAATCATTATAAATCATCATAAATCATCATAAACCATCATAAATTATCATGCATCATCATATAAATCATATGTTAGCCTCAATTTCAGCAGATTTTGTATGATTTGGTAAAATTAGGGACATGTCACTGCTGGAGTTCAGATGTCGTCCATGCCCTTGAGGCAGTTTTTGTTCCGATCACGGGAATTTGAGCAAATGGAGATCGAGTACTTCATCGATCCAGAGGCAACATTTTCACTAAACTCGTCTAAACACCGAGTGCTTTTTGACTAAAGCAGTTGCTAGTTACGCGGGCTGGTGCCTTCGGCACCAGCCGGGGACTTAGAAGGGGCCAGCCTAAGTCCCCAGCAATTCCCCAAACTCAGTAAAACAAATATACTTTAAATTTTGTTTTAAAATGTTTATCATTTCAGTCGCTTTGCAAATCCAAACGCGGGGATTTCTGAACACTAGAGAAATCCGACCTGTCCGAACTTTGGTGCAGCTGTGATTTTGAGAAATTTGTGAGTTCGGCTTGTCACGTCCAGTTGTTTTTTGTGTCAAGGCTGACTTCAAAGCCATCCAGGAGGATTGGATCATGGAGATGTGGAACTTTTTGAAGGCTAGGAACCTGAGACCGAAACATGCTAAGAGATAGACGAACTATACAGCTATACAAATGCTATACATGAAATCTGCACGTTCAGACACAGTAGCTACATAGTATAGTTACCCTAATATAATTACATATAATTACATATAATTACATATAATTACATATAATTACATATAATTACATATAATTACATATAATTACATATAATTACATATAATTACATATAATTACATATAATTACATATAATTACATATAACTACATATAAGTACATATAATTACATATAATTACATATAATTACATATAATTACATATAATTACATATAATTACATGTAATTACATGTAATTACATATAACTACATATAACTACATATAACTACATATAACTACATATAATTACATATAATTACATATAATTACATATAATTACATATAACTACATATAAGTACATATAATTACATATAATTACATATAATTACATATAATTACATATAATTACATATAATTACATATAATTACATATAATTACATATAATTACATATAATTACATATAA
>BGPT01001984.1:0-37089 GCA_003297045.1 Symbiodinium sp. clade C Y103 | reverse complement strand
TATAATTACATATAATTACATATAATTACATATAATTACATATAATTACATATAATTACATATAATTACATATAATTACATATAATTACATATACATATATTTCCATGTAGTAGTTCTTAGTGGATCTCAGTGGATGTTCTCTCGAAGCGGAGTTGATTCAGGCGATCGGAGTCAACGAGAGCCTTTTGGACCGCCAAGCCAGAGCCTCGAGAGCCTCGAGAGCCCCGAGAGCCTCGAGAGCCGCAATGGGCCATAGTAGGTATTATGATTTCGATAATTTCGATAATTGGTTCATAATAGGCTTCAAGGCTTTCTGAAACCTTGCAGGATGTTAGAACATTTTGGAACATGTTGGAAAGCTATGGAAAGCTAAGGAAAGCTATGGAAAGCTTTGATATGCGTTGATATGTTATTGATGTACTTTGCTGTTTTCTTGAACATTTCTGACATAAGCGAGATATCTTTGATATTTTTGACGTAGCTTCTTTTTTTGCCTTCTTTCTTTATGAAAGCTGCGTGAGTATACTGCTTGAAAGCTGTCGAGTTCTGCTTGGCACGAAGTGACCCAAAGTCGAAGCTTTGCACAGGGATGCACAAGCCATGCACAGGTAATGTGGAGATGTGCACAGGGAAATTGACAGGGCTGCAATGAATCTTAGCTAATTATTAGCTATGTTGTATCCATTCTTATTTCTTATTCCAAGCAGACCGGTTTGAAAAGGGCGGGGGTTCGTTTGTAGTTGATGTAAGGATTCTGTGTATTGAAGTCCTGGTTGGCCAAACAAGACCAATGAGACCAAGGTAGCAACAAGGAGTTGCATTTGTTTACCTCGTTGTTCATTTGTTTACTTGAACTCAATGCGATTGCTGCAGCAGACCACAACGCGCTGCAAGGGAACGTGCTCCCAAAGTGAAACTTTGGACTAATTTACAGATGCACACAAGGAAGGGGTGACTACTGTTGATTGGTATTCAATCCTCCTGAAGATTGACCAGTTTAAGAGCATGAGAAACTGTTCGTGTTGGGGGGTTGGGGTGGAGTGTGGTTTCCGCTTCTTTTGCATATTTTTTTCGAAAAATGCTGTGACATGCTGTGACATGATCTGTTATGTCATTGTTCTGTATGCTCGGGTTTGCCACAGTGTCAATCGGGACTCCGCGACAGCCATCGGCAAAGCCTGGAAGGCGAAAATCGCCATAGCGCCCTTTGCATTTCGCACTTTTCCATTCGTGATCGGAATGGAAACCAATGGAACACATTGGGAAAACACTTTCGTCAGCCCAATCTACGAATCTACGATCACCCGCGTCGCTAGACGCCTGAGGTTCTTCAAATTGCACCCCAAAAAGAAACTGCCTGCTGAGTGCTGAAGTTACCGCCATTGTTTCAACCACGACTGCAGCTAGGTGCCAGAACAAACTTGTGAATTCAAAAAGCGCATTTTTCAGAGAAGAGCCTTTCCATTATTGGGAAGAAACAAACTCGGCAGTGCCAGTTGTAAATCAGACATGGCTTTTCCAACTGGCATTGCCGACACGTGGAACACCTTTGTAGTGCAAACCCATTGAACCCTGGATGACACAAAGAAGAATGTCAAGACACATGTTCTGAAAACAATCCGTCGGGTCGTTCAAGAATGCCTCAAAAGTACGGTTCTCAGAAATCGAAGGAATGAATGCAACCTTCATGAAGTCTCAGACATGGATGTCCATGTCCAAAGCGTGTCTTCTTACAGTGCATGGCCATTTTGTGCAAAAGCATGTCTTCTTACAGTGCACAGCCATTTTGTGCAAAAGTGTGTCTTCTTACATTGCATTGCCATTTTGTGCAAAAGCATGTCTTCTTACAGTGCATGGCCATTTTGTGCAAAAGTGTGTCTTCTTACATTGCATTGCCATTTTGTGCAAAAGCATGTCTTCTTACAGTGCATGGCCATTTTGTGCAAAAGCATGTCTTCTTACAGTGCATGTCCATTTTCTGTCAAAGCATGTCTTCTTACAGTGCATGACGAATTGTTCAAAAGCATGTCTTCTTACAGTGCATGGCCATTTTGTGCAAAAGCATGTCTTCTTACAGTGCATGGCCATTTTGTGCAAAAGCGTGTCTGCTTGCAGTGCATGGCCANTGTCTTCTTACAGTGCATGGCCATTTTGTGCAAAAGCATGTCTTCTTACAGTGCATGGCCATTTTGTGCAAAAGCGTGTCTGCTTGCAGTGCATGGCCAGTTCGTGCAGAAGCATGTCTTCGTACAGTGCATGGCCATTTTGTGCAAAAGCATGTCTTCTTACAGTGCATGGCCATTTTGTGCAAAAGCATGTCTTCTTACAGTGCATGGCCATTTTGTGCAAAAGCATGTCTTCTTACAGTGCATGGCCATTTTGTGCACAAGCATGTCTGCTTATACAATGCATGGCCATTTTGTGCAAACGCGTGTCTTCTTACAGTGCATGGCCATTTTGTGCAAAAGCATCTCTTCTTACAGTGCATGGCGAATTTGTGCAAAAGCATGTCTTCTTACAGGGCATGGCCATTTTTGGCAAAAGCATGCCTTCTTACAGTGCATGGCCATTTTGTGCAAAAGCATGTCTTCTTACAGTGCATGGTCATTGTGTGCAAAAGCATGTCTTCTTACAGTGCATGGCCATTTTGTGCAAAAGCATGTCTGCTTACAGTGCATGGCCATTTTGTGCAAAAGCATGTCTTCTTACAGTGCATGGCCATTTTGTGCAAAAGCATTTCTTCTTACAGTGCATGGCCATTTTGTACAAAAACATGTCTTCTTACATTGCATGGCCATTTTGTGCAAAAGCATGTCTTCTTACAGCGCATGGCCGTTTCGTGCAAAAGGGTGTCTTTTTACATTGCATGGCCATTTTGTACAAACGCATGTCTTCTTACAGTGCATGGCCATTTTGTGCAAAAGCATGTCTTCTTACAGTGCACGGCCATTTTGTCCAAAAGCATGTCTTCTTACAGTGCATGGCAATTTGTGCAAAAGGTGCAAAAGCATGTCTTCTTACAGTGCATGGCCATTTTGTGCAAAAGCATGTCTTCTTACAGTGCATGGCCATTTTGTGCAAAAGCATGTCTCTTACAGTGCATGGCCATTTTGTGCAAAAGCATGTCTTCTTACAGTGCATGGCCATTTTGTGCACAAGCATGCCTTCTTACAGTGCATGGCCATTTTGTGCAAAAACATGTCTTCTTTCAGTGCATGGCCCTTTTGTGCACAAGCATGCCTTCTTACAGTGCGTGTCCATTTTCTGCAAAAGCATGTCTTNCATTTTGTGCAAAAACATGTCTTCTTTCAGTGCATGGCCCTTTTGTGCACAAGCATGCCTTCTTACAGTGCGTGTCCATTTTCTGCAAAAGCATGTCTTCTTGCAGTGCATGCCATTTTGTGCACAAGCATGTCTGCTTATACAATGCATGGCCATTTTGTGCAAAAGCATGTCTTCTTGCAGTGCATGGCCATTTTGTGCAAAAGCATGTCTTCTTNTGTGCACAAGCATGTCTGCTTATACAATGCATGGCCATTTTGTGCAAAAGCATGTCTTCTTGCAGTGCATGGCCATTTTGTGCAAAAGCATGTCTTCTTACAGTGCATGGCCACTTTTGTGCAAAAGCATGTCTTCTTACAGCGCATGGCCGTTTCGTGCAAAACGATGTCTTTTTACATTGCATGGCCATTTTGTGCAAAAGCATGTCTTCTTACGGTGCATGGCCATTTTGTGCAAAAGCATGTCTTCTTACAGTGCATGGCCATTTTGTGCAAAAGCATGTCTTCTTACAGTGCATGGCCACTTTGTGCAAAAACATGGCTTCTTACAGT
This sequence comes from Symbiodinium sp. clade C Y103, assembly GCA_003297045.1. Classification (NCBI taxonomy): domain Eukaryota; class Dinophyceae; order Suessiales; family Symbiodiniaceae; genus Cladocopium; species Cladocopium sp. clade C. The sequence goes on along the minus strand of BGPT01001984.1, from coordinate 33,255 downwards.
CGATGGCCATTTTGTGCAAAAGCATGTCTTCTTGCAGTGCATGTCCATTTTCTGCAAAAGCACGTCTTCTTACAGTGCATGGCAATTTTGTGCAAAAACATGTCTTCTTACAGCGCATGGCCATTTTGTGCAAAAGCATGTCTTCTTACGGTGCATGGCCATTTTGTGCAAAGGCATGCCTTCCTACAGTGCATGGTCATTTTGTGCAGAAGCGTGTGTTCTTACAGTGCATGGCCATTTTGTGCAAAAGCATGTCTGCTTACAGTGCATAGTCATTGTGTGCAAAAGCATGTCTTCTTACAGTGCATGGCCATTTTGCGCAAAAACATGTCTTCTTACAGTGTGTGGTCATTTTGTGCAAAAACATGTCTGCTTACAGTGCATGGCCATTTTGTGCAAAAGCATGCCTTCTTACAGTGCATGGCCATTTTGTGCAAAAGCATGTCTTCTTGCAGTGCATGGCCATTTTGTGCAAAAGCATGTCTTCTTACAGTGCATGGCCATTTTGTGCAACAGCATGTCTTCTTACAGTGCGTGGCCATTTTGTGCAAAAGCATGTCTTCTTACAGTGCATGGCCATTTTGTGCACAAGCATGCCTTCTTACAGTGCGTGTCCATTTTCTGCAAAAGCATGTCTTCTTACAGTGCATGGCCACTTTGTGCAAACGCATGTCTTCTTACAGTGCATGGCCATTTTGCGCAAAGCGTGTCTTCTTACAGTGCATGGCCATTTTGTGCAAAAGCATGCTTTCTTACAGTGCATGGCCATTTTGTGCAAAAGCATGTCTTCTTACAGTGCATAGTCATTTTGTGCAAAAGCACGTCTTCTTGCAGTGCATGGTCATTTTNNGCATGTCTTCTTACAGTGCATGGCCATTTTGTGCAAAAGCATGTCTTCTTACAGTGCATGGCCATTTTGTGCAAAAGCATGTCTTCTTACAGTGCATGGTCATTTTGTGCAAAAGCATGTCTTCTTACAGTGCATGGCCATTTTGTGCAAAAGCATGTCTTCTTACAGTGCATGGCCATTTTGTGCAAAAGCATGTCTTCTTACAGTGCATGGCCATTTTGTGCAAAAGCATGTCTTCTTACAGTGCATGGCCATTTTGTGCAAAAGCCATGTCTTCTTACAGTGCATGGCCATTTTGTGCAAAAGCATGTCTTCTTACAGTGCATAGTCATTTTGTGCAAAAGCACGTCTTCTTGCAGTGCATGGTCATTTTNTTCTTACAGTGCATTGTCATTTTGTGCAAAAGTTTGTCTTCTTACAGTGCATGGTCATTTTGTGCAAAATGCATGTCTTCTTACAGTGCATGGCCATTTTGTGCAAAAGCATGTCTTCTTACAGTGCATGGCCATTTTGTGCAAAAACATGTCTTCTTACAGTGCATGGCCATTTTGTGCAAAAGCATGTCTTCTTACAGTGCATCACCATGGTGCAGATACACCACAGCGATCAGTTCTGATGTTCTCCATCACGGGGAGCTGGGTGGGTAAACCATAATGCGCTTGGCTGATATTGCGTGATAGCTTCCCTTGCTCTAGGTGGATGGATTGCCGCATGACTGGTAGCCAAAGGTTCACCTTTAAAATCGGGGTTTGGGTGGTGGACCGTGTTCGCCCCGGCATTGTCTTGTGTCCACAACCAAAAGTGTCCCACAGTGCCGAAGGACTCTTACAAGAACGGTCTCACAAACCTCTTGCGCAGTGTCCAACAAGAGTGCCTTGCAAGGGTGTCCTCACAGTGTCCTACAAGAGTGTCCCAACAGAGTCTCTTACAAAAGTGTCCTGCAGAAGCGTTCAACAAGAACCTACCCCAAAAGTATCCCAGTATCATGACCCCACGAGTGTCTTGCCAGAGTGTCTCCCACACACGCCTCCCACACAGGTGTCAAGAAAGAGTGTCTCACAGGAGGTCCCCCAAAGAGTGTCTTACACAAGTGTCTCACAAGACTGCTTTTACAGAAATATCGCACACAAAATTTAGCAAGCAATGTTTGCTAAACCTGTGAGCAACGTGGTATATCTCCAGAAGAAAAACACATGTCTCCTTTCAACCATTAGTTTGCAGTGGAATTATTGTGGAATGATTGCATCAGGTTCATGGCTGCTGCTTTGTTTTTCTTGAAAAGGATCTGAGATACGGTCAAAATGGTCAAATCATCTCAAACCATCTCAAACCATGCGAATCGCTGATTTTTAAGTCATTTTTATCATTATTTGAATCGTTATTTGACAAATTTTCGAAACATTTCAAAGTCATCGACGCCAACTCTTCCCGACGCTGCGCTGCTGATGCCTTGAGGTGCACGAAGGAGACAAGTTGGCGCACTACGCCCGTGCGTGCACCGACATCGTTTTCAGGCCCGTAACATCAGACAGCAGTGATTTGGTGCCAAGTCGTCAGACAGCTCCAAATCAAGTCGTCATATCATCATATCACAGAGATTTGTTATGTTTTTTCTAGTTTTTTCTCCGTTGTTTTTCTCTCTTTTCCTCTTTGCCTCTAAATTTTGCGTGGCTGGTTTTGACATCCCCTGACATTCACATGCATTCGCCATGCGAAACACAACTGTACTTTGAGCGATCCTTTGGTTGTATTCACATTGCACATTGCATATTAAAAAGAACCGGTTAAAGTTGGTTTAAGGATGTTAAAAGATGTTAAAAGATGTTAATTGTCCTTTTGTACAAACGGTCGATGATCCTCAGATCCCCGGTCCGAGCCGGTCCGAGCCGTGCATGGCCTCCATGGCGTGCATGGCCAGGTATCCGTTCGGGACCCAGGAACTCCTCGGAGTCGCTGCGCGTGGAGAGTGCGCACCTCGGAGCTGCCATGCGGCTGCCATGCGGATGCCATGCGGATGCCATGCGTCGTGTAACATGTCTAAGACACGTGTCTTAGACACCTCCACGTTACAATGCTACACGTAAACGCCATGTGCCATGGGGATCCAGATCCACGCGGGCCATTGTGGTCCATATATGAACAAAACGTTTTGGTCACCGTTAGGTCTGTGACGCAGATTGTGTTGATCCTAAGTCAGGACAGTCAGGAAGCAGGCATTGTGTGACGTCCAGTTCATTGTTGTTGATTTCATGATCATAATATGAATCATCAATTTACATTTCATCATCTTGTGTTCATTGGATGTTTGTTTGGATGCATGGCATCTTACAGACATTTGACTCAAAAGACTTTGCTTAATCTCATTGGAAAACATCTAAATATGTCACATCAACCAGGAAGACCTGCTCTGTGGCCCTTTCGGAACAAGAACATAAGACTGGAAACTTCAACGTATTTGCTGGACAGGTTGCTTCACATGCTGTTATCGCAATTTTGCAACACGTGTTTCAGATGCCGTGTTTAGCTCGCTCATCTCCTTTGTATCCTTTGCATTTTCATCGCCAGGTACGATTTGCAGCAACATGCAAAAGCCAGTGGAGAGAGCCTGGAATATCAGGCACTCCGCTGTTTGTTTGAGGTGACTTTGATATACGTTAGAAAGTTTAGGCAAGTCCGCCAAAAGCCGAACTTAGAAAGATGATTGCCGTTCGAGACAACAATAATACAACCTTTCGGACAAAGACTTAGAGATGTAGAGGAGACTCTGTGAAAAGAAAGATTCGGTTAAGATAGTTAAGAAATGTTGAGAAATGCTGAGAAAATTAGAGACGCGTGAGGTCGCCTTGGTTTCAGCTTTTCAAAGCTCTCCAACTGGTTTCGGTTTCTGGAGAGGTGCCAGGGCAGAAGCGAAAGTTTGTGCCGCACGTCATCGAGCCGTCTCTAGGCGCACGGCGACGCAGTTGGTCAAAGAATGTCACGAATGAAACGGTAAAAGCACGTTTAAACACATGTTCAGACACGTTTCTTTTTCAGAATGTTGGTAAAAAAATGCTGAAATCGTAAAACACATGTTTCAAACAGTTTAAACAGTTCAAAACCGACGCTAGCAACGCTGTCGGAGCAAAGCGCAGTTGTAGCTGACGTGGTCGCAAGAGTTGCTATTTCTTTCAGATATAGAAATCACGCGGTTCTTGGTCTGTTACGGTCTGTTACTCCTCTACATAATTTCTGCAACACGATGGCGTTTTGTAGAAGTCTACCTGCTACAGCTATGGACCCATATGTTTTCGTAGCTTTGCTGTGCTGGGTCAATCCGCCACATTCGCTTCCAATGTAGCACTGACATTCTGGGACTGTAACCTCAACGCCACCAAGGCCATCAAAACCACGTCATAAGCAAGGCACAAGATTTATCCAAATATGTGGAACAGATTGGTAAAAGATTGGTAAAAGTATCATAACAAATCATAAAAAAGTCAAGTTACGTCAAATTTGTCCATTACGTCAGACCACAAAGGACCACATAAAGTTGTGTTTTGTTTTTGCATGTGTTGCAAAATACGTGATCTATGTCGAATCTATGTGGTTTGTTTTGGTTTGTTTCTGTGCACGAGCTGCCAGGCATTGACCGTTTGTTCTTAGCGCTTCTGTGTAGCGCATACGATGAAGATGAGATCGATGGCGACAAGCGCTCCTTGTTAAGGCGAAACAAAACGGTGACGGAGAACAAGAAACGAGAGCGAAACTAAGAATACGAAAAGAACTTGTTAAGAACATGGCAAACCATGAGGAAACGATAAAAAAATATGGAAACATTAACAAACACGTTATTTTGGAGAACTGTGGACGGGATGACTTTGGACTTTGTGACCTGTTTTGGTCCAGTGAACTCGGAGGATGCCGAAGAGTCAGAATTGAAGACAAAGGAATCAGAAAAAAATTAAAAAAAAATATATTTCAAATCTATTTCTCACGCCTCTGGCGATTGAGATGTTGACAGGTTCGTGCAGGGTGAGTCTAAGCAAGTTTCTTATTTCTTTGGATCAAAAAAAAATGTTGGAATGAGAATGTTGAGGACAATAGAATGAAGATGAATCATTGAAAATCATTGAAAATCATTGAATCAAAAGGGGACTGTCTCCGTGATCTCAACATATCTTGCCACTGTGCCGTGCGCAGGTTCCATCCCTGCGTGGCGCCAATCACCTGCGCCATCTTCCCCTTGCTGAAGAACAAGCCAGATTTGGTCAACAAGGACAGGACGGGGCTGGACGGGTCCCTGATGTCGCTGATGTCGCTGTCAATCCTTGTCATCTCGGGTGGACGAGTCGGTGTCAATCGGTGTCAATCGGTGGCAGTGAGCAGAAAATTATTCGATGGCCAAGTTTTCAAGTGGCCTCAGCATGCAATAGACATTGTAGATCAGTGTAGATCATTGTAGATCATTGATCATTGTAGATAGATTTGATTAGGTTAGATCCGATAAATTGAGTAGAGTGACATCAACGAGGGGCTGTAAATCAGTCGCGCAAGTTCTGATTTGCCAAGCCTCCTTACTTTCCCTTTCTTTATCGTTGTGTCCTTACTTTCCTCATCGTTGTGTCCTCATCGTTGTTGGTGACTGCGGCCGCTGCCACTGCGTTGCTGTGTCGTTTGTCAAAGCTGAGTCCATGCCTTGGGTGGAAAGGTTTCATCTCTTGTTGACAACGTGTCGAAAATACATTTCGACCGAGAACAGTACCATGTTTCAACAAATTTATATCATACAGACATATAATTACATATATACATATATATATATTACATTATATTACATTTTTGTCATAGTATTATATGATATATATATTTACTCATGGTTTTTGGCATGTTTTGGTCCTTTGTTTTAGAAACGCATGACATGAAAGGTGTTCACCGTGTTTTGTCGAACAATTCCCGGGGATTCCTCGGTGTTAGGCCAAAGGCTTGGCATCGATGCTCCGGACACGTGGCTTCAACGTTCTCTACGACGAGGCCAGGCCGTTGGAGCCGGCAGTTTCCGCCGTGTCTGACGTGTCTCTTCAGTTTCCACATGGTTTCCACATGGTTCCAACATGGTTCCACGGTGTACTGGATCCAAGAGGCCGTTGGGTGCAAGACCTTGCAAAGTCTGCAATGCTCCTTGAATTCTCAGAGCGAATTTCTATTCTCAGTTTCAACCGAAATTCACATGTTTCAAAATAAAACGCGAAAGACTTCAACCGAAAGTCTTGTGGAAAGGGAGAGTTCTACAGCAGCATGGATGCAGACTGCACTTGTTTTGCAGCCTGCTGCTCATGGTGTCACTAGTCACTAGTTTGTCACACCGTGCATGTGATTTTTTTCCTGTGCAGGAATCAAAGATTGCAAAACCGCTTGGAAAGAGACAATATTTTAATGACAATATTATGACATGATATTTTGACGTATTGAATGTTATTCAGTTGTGCAAGTCTTGCTGTGCTTCGTTCTCTTTGCTTTTCGAAGGCAGGCACTATTGGGAAGCGATACCGACGTATGGACGAGGCGACAGCCGATATCGAAATCGACTTGACGGAACGGTGGAACCGGTGGAACCATTCTGAATCCAACACCGATATGTCGATGTCACAATATGTCACAATGATGTCTATGTCGATGTCTGTCACAATGTATCGTCACATAAATTGGATTGGAAATGATTGGAATCCAAATTTGCAAACAGGATTTCGAACTTGTTCATTCGCACTTTGGTAAGCTGTATCTTAGTGGAATGGCCCAATGTGCTATTTCACCAATTCTATCAGAACATGAATTCTTTGATGATTGACTTCTCGGAGTGACGGCCTCGGGGCAACGTCCCGCGCTCCTTGGAGCTAGATTTGCGACCAGAACTTACCACTATCCCGTTCGCTTCTACTTCTTCTACCAGAACTTCTTTTATCTTCTTACCCGATAACACCACTTTTGCCCAAAGCCCATGCAAGGCTATGATACTCTTCTGGATTTGAAACGTCAGCTCCCTCTGACACGCACACACACACACACATGCATCTGCCGAAATGTTGCTTGCAAGGAAGCAACCGTGTTCTTGCGATGTTCGAGGTTGTCCTGCACGTTGCTGTTCCCATTTCCCGATCATGATGTGATGGAAGTTGAGACACGGCAGTGACGGTTCTTGCCTGACCACGTGAAAACTTAATCCTTGATGCTGAGCCAGAGTACTGATTCAAGTTGATAAAAGATATATAAGATTCCTTACATATTTTGAAGTGGCCAACTGGACCCGGATTTTGCAATGGTATGTGAATACGGTAGACTCGGTAGACACAAAACAGGAAAATCACAAGTCCCAGTCCCGAGCTCTCACGCACCTTTCTCTCCAGTTCTGGGCATTGTAAGTAACATTAAGTAACTTTTGATTGTGTTGTTTGTGTTGGAGCTGCCACACTCGAAACTGAGAGGCGCTCCAGCGCTCTTTCTCGCTCTTTTTCTTCCGACAGTCCGCCGCTTCATCCCTGAACTCATCTGAACTTTTCTCGTTTTTTCTCCAAACCAATCGCAGTTTTCTCGTTTTGTCTTGTACCCTGGCAGGATTACTGGTTTAGTGATTCGTTTGAGGCCTGGGAATATTGCAAAGCAGCTTGTGGTGGTTCTGCTCACCGTCATTCCCCACTTGTGTTGAGGAAGCAGGGCTTGGCGAACTGTTGAGATGCGAAATGTCCAGTTTTGGTCCAGCTTTGGTCCTTGCCCTCTCGGATTTCTCGGATTTCTCGGATCTCTCTTTGGTCCTTTGTTCTTGCTGGACTTGAGCATTCCGTGAGGCTCGTTGTGCCAAGCCGTCCCCACGCGTCTCCACCACGTGTCTCCACTATGCGTCGTTGAAACACCCTCTTGTTGTACCGTGGAGACACCGTGGAGACACCGTGGAGACACGCCGGGGTGTCTCCGTGGTGTGAAGGTTGGAACCCCTTTCTGTTGCACCGTCGACTTCGACACACTCGAGGAGCAGAGGGTGGAAGGGACCAGAAGGGGACCAGAAGGGGACCAGACATGGCAATGACACGTGATGACAAGTGATGACAAGGCCCTGGAAAAGATAAGGCATCCGGAGGAAAGATAGGAAAGGGACAAAAGCGGAGATGGACTGATTTCTGACAGATTCTGATACATTCTTTCGATTTTTCTTTCGACTTTCGCCCTTTCCTCAGGACGATACGGTGACGGTCCGAACGAGGGATGATCCGATGACGGAACTCCCAGCATGTCTTGGAACATGTCATGACACATGTCTTCTGCCTTTTTTCATCAAACTCATGGCTTGAGCCAGTTTGAGCGCCATAAGTTGACAGTTTGAGGAAAATATGACGAGGAGCTCCAGCAAACCTTCTGACCAGTGATTGGATATTGTGAATCCATACTGTTAAAGATTAACAATGATTTAACATGATTAAAGTGTGCCACAATCGTGCCATTGATTGGACTTTTGTGTCATGATGTGTCATGCTCCAAGAGTTCCTTCGCACTCCCCATTCCTTCCGCGGAAAAATTCGCAAGTTGCTGCATTTTCGGATGCCGCCGCCCTGCCCTTTGCATATATGCAGTCATATAATATATAAACATATTAATAAGTGTACACACATGTACACTCGGTACACATGTATATCTCTATACGAGAGATGTAATAAATATGCATACACATACACAGGTACATATACATACAGGCATTACATACAGGCATTACATCACATTATAAACATCACATATCATCACATTCATTAATTACATCAAATTACATCACAGTTCATCACATTCCCGTTGCATTACGTTGCATTACGTTTCATTACGTTGCATTGCAGTATATACGCACATGCGCACAAACGCACATACGCTATAGGCATACAGGCATACAGGCATACGGACATACCGACATACAGACATACAGATACAGTTATACAGATACAGTTATACAGATACAGTTATACAGACAGACAGACATACCTAAATAAAATACAATGTATATACTACAGCATACTTTTTTATGCAAAGAATGCTTTGCACAGAGTTTGGTAAAGTCTTGGCCCGAATTTTGCTCGGGTAAGTTTTCAGAATTCAAAGAGTGGCAGCAAACCATCCACTTTGAGCCAAACAAAATGTATCATGGTATTGTGGACTTGTAGCAAATTGTAGCAAGTTGAAACTGTTTTTGGACCTGTGCAGTGTGCATTCCTTGCCTCTCGGTGCCAGGTGGAACGAATGCGCCGAGATGAGATTGGAGATTTCTTGGAGAAAGAGTGTCTCGCTGGCTGTTTTGGGCTGAAACCTGCCGAAACCCAATCTGCTTTGGGTTTGCCAAATGTTGCCAACTCTTTCCGCCCGACGCCTTTCTTTTGAAGAACACCTTCTCCACCTGAAACGGGGTTCTCGGGGTTCGCGAACTAGTCTCAGCCAGTTCCAACCCGAACTTGTCAGGCCAGGAGTCATAGGAGTCATAGGAGTCATAGGAGTCATAGGAGTCATAGGAGTCATCGAACTTTCGTTTTGAGTTCTCGTTTTTCTCCAAATCGCTTGCGCGGTGTGGCACTCGGCTTGTGATGTCAACGCCCTCGGCACTCGGCCGGCCAGGTCGCTTGCCAATGAGCTGCTGAAGCGGCTGAACCGACGGATCGTTGGCAAAAAGCAGAACTGACCGACGGTTTGCAGCTGCTGAAGTGGAACGAGCAGGGCACTTGGGCACTTGGGCACTTGGGCACTTGGGCACTTGGGCAGTTGGGCACTTGGGCACTTGGGCACTTGGGCACTTGGGCAATGCCATGTCAGATTAAACTTATTGTCTAAAGTCTCACATTTGTGCAAAGTGTTGCCAAACTTTCTGATAGATATCTTAGACATTCCTTGACCATCTGGAGTCTAGAATCTAGACCTTTGCATGGAAAACTCGGAGGTTTGCATCATTTGCATTGCTCTTTTCACTCTTTTGATCTGGTTTGATCTGCGTTGATCTGTTTTGCCTTCGGAGTATCTCTTTCTTTGACCAATCGCCGGCTTCGATTAGCCGACTCTCCATTCAAGACACTGGGCCGGGCTAGCTGCAAAGCGATGGCTCGACGCGTGGTTCTCAGAACATTGGAACCGAAGGAGGAAACAGAGAAAACTTTGATGTTTGTTGATGTTTTAGACTTAAGAAAACAGTTTTTGTTTTGTGCTTTGCTCTGTGCCTCCACACAACTCCCCAAGTCTCCGACGCTGCGAGTCTCTGCGAGTCTGCCAGTCTTAGTCAATGCTGTTTCCTTTCGGGAGATGTGAACTATTGTGAGCCCGTGTCTCGTGAAGTACTCACTGCGCACATCTCGCAACGCGTCGTAGTTGACATTGACAGACAAACATCATATCAAGTTAACAATCGATAAACCTATCAATACTCTTCAACATGTCAGCATGTCAATGTATGCGTTGTCCTGAACCATATCAACAAACCACATGGCACTTGAACCACACGACGTAGGAAAAACGTCAAAGAGGGTGACTGGCCCCCGTTACTGATGTGACTGACTGATGTTACTGGCCTCGGGCTCTTTGCATATTCCGTGATTTTCCATATTATTTTAAGTATGAGCTGAATTTTGGGAATTGCTGGGGACTCAGGCAGGTGCCGAAGGCACCAGCCGGCGTCTACCAACAAGCATCAAATTATATCATTCTTCCGTGATTTTTCAGTACGGTTTTCGGGCTATGTTTTGCTTGGAGGCACTCAAACCATAGCATTTCACATAGCATTTCATAGCATCCTGGCATGTCTAGAAGAGGCTTTTCTGGCCTTCCAGCAATGTGTTCAATCAACTCTTGCAACTTTAGACCATTCAGATATGAACCGAAAAAGAAAAACACAACAGAAAATCAGCACTCTGCATTTTGAAACGTGAAAGACGTGGAAGACGTGGAAGACATGATGTCCGTTGTGGTAATTGCAGGCGATGCGTCGCATCGACAGCAGGTCACAGAAACGTCGCCACATTTTTGACGTATCTGTCAAATTCTGTCAAATTCCGTCAAGGAGAGAAGTGTCTGAGAAGTGTCTGAGAAGTGTCTGTCGTGTCTCTGGCGCGGTGCTGGCGCTAGGCGTTGACATGTCACCGAGACACGTTGTGACAGACTCATGGCCCTTTGACCAACCAAGTCATGCATGTTCTGTTGCCGCAAGTTTAGCCAAGTCATTATCGCAAGGGTAGCTGAAACTGTGTTGAAGAATGTACATGTCTACATAAAAGTTTGCATTAATGTCTACACATGTTTTTTGTGGAACATCAATTGAAAGCTGATTCAATGATGTTAAATGTCATAGCATCATATTTGGTGTCATTATTTGTAGCTATTCATAGTTGTTGATACACTTCACACTCATGGAACATGTCTATATTCAAAGGAGCGACAACGATCTGTTTTCACGATATTTTGCTTGCATCTTCATGAATAAAATAATGTGATTTGTGTAATTCGCGTGTTTTGTGTGATTCCAGTCATCTTACACATTGCAATCATTGCGGTATGCTGCAGTAGCAGAATGAAAAGCAGAAACATCGACATAGAACCACAATGAACCACATCACATCAGATCACACTCTCAAAAGTGGGGATTTTTCCAACCCCAAAGCTGGCAAGGAGGCCTGGTGAAATACGATGGCTTGATGACTGAGAAACCTGGGCAATAAGTCCTACTTGGGTTTTCGTTTTTCTCCTGCCCAAATGAAACATGCACTGCCTCGTGTGCAAACGTATGACTAAACATGGGAACCAGAATGTGAACCAAAACAGTGAACCAAATGATCGTTCTTGTGAACCAAATGATTGCACGAAATGATCGAAATGCGTTGAGCAACGAAATTGCACTGCCAAGGTTCTTGGCCACTGAGGCTTGTCGGCTTGGGAGTGCGATGTCGGGAAAATACCGTTGGAGAAACTTCAAAAGACCTGAGGTTTTGGAGATTCTCTGTTTGGATTTTGTGAAGTCTTAGGTCAAATGAGTCAAATACATATTATGTATATAGTATGAGATAGTTCTTATATTGGTTTACGAAGCATAGTTTACGAGCCATGGTTTACCGAAGCAGAAGTCAACCGTTCTTATCTCATTCAGGAGCCTTGGGATACTCCCAAAAGAGCTACTCCTAAAAGCTGCAACAAATACCAGAAAATCCAAAAGTTCCAAAAAGTTCCAGAAACATCTAATCCGAAAATTCAGAACAAATCCCAAAAAAATAAGAACATCCCCCTCCCCCCCAAAAAAAAACTACAACAATTAGGAATGAAAGGGAATTATTTGGCATGAAAGGGAATTAGTTGGAATTAGAGGGACGTATTTAGAACAAACATGAATGAAACTACGGTAGGAGTGTGCCTATAAGGAATGTCCCCCTCCAGAGACAAGATAATTATATTTATATGTGCGTCTATACATGTATATATGTATATATATATTTGTATATACATATATGTATATTTATACTTATTCGACAACATAAATTTATTTTGCATGTGATTAATGTTTTGTGACTTTGCAATGGTTTGGAGTGTTTAAGAGAAGACTGCTGTTAGGTCTGGAGAACCCAGTGAGTTTCAGGTCAGTAAACAACAAACAGAACGTTTACACAATTTTAAACGAGATTCATTTTACACACTCAAACGATTTTGTGAGGGTGAGCGCATTGCTGGCTTGCGCCTTTCTGAAGTTGCTGCTGCCTCAGAACTGAGATGCAGATCTCAGATCTCTGTTTCCGAACAATTTTTGGAACCTCTTCGATGTTCAAAACTATGCAACGTTGTTTGGCAAGGTTTTGGCATACGCGTGTATTTGAAGTATTTTGGAGTTACCGCTAGGTCTTTCGTCGGGGTCACTCAAAGCCGCAGTCCCCTGGTTCCTCGAAGAGGAGAAGGCAGGGCAACCGGGGCAACCGGCAGCGCCTTTTGGCATAGCATACGCATGGCATACGCGTGCTTCTGTGAAGGCACTGCATGTCGCACACGTCGCAGTATGTCGCAGTCTTTGTCGCGTGGCAGCGCATGGTGCACCGGGCACGACAGGCTTCGACGGTTCACCATCGCCCAAAGCGAGGAGCTCAGAGACACCAGGAGACACCGAGACCTGTGCGACAAAAACTGAGATGTTTTGATGATTTTTTTTGATGTGCGTGAATACTATCGAGATTGTCTTGCAAAAAAATGCAAATGATAAATAGGCAAGGTGAGGAGGATCAGAAGCTTCAAAAACAATGCTAGGACAAGTCGTGACATTCGTGACTTGCTGCATTATCTACGTCTCACTGCTGCAGGCTGTATGTGCAGCTCCATGTGCAGAGTTGAGATGCGATGCGTTGAGGTGAAATCCACCATTTCACGGGAACAACTGGAACGTGACCATGGAGATAGCTGGCAGGATCGAAGATGTGGAAGTCACAAGTCATGCAGTGTTGGTGCTTTGTTAAAGATTTTAGTTTAAACATGACGCTGCATTGGGGAAGGCGCCAGCCTAAGTCCCTAGCAATTCCCCAAATTCCGAATACACAAAAAAACAAATAAACTGTCATATTGATGTCAGAATGAAGAGATCACTGGAGACTGGATGAGACTGACTGGAGACTGACTGGAGACTGACTGGAGACTGACTGGAGACTGACTGGAGACTGAAGACTGGACACCTCATTGCCGCGCGTGGTTGTTTAACCTTTAACCTTGTTCAGAATGTTGTTTGGAAATGTTGTTTAGATATGCACTGCCAGCACCAAGTTGGGCCATGGGCCTATGTTGGGCCTATGTCAGCATATGTTAGCTGCTATTAGCATCTATCAGTTCTAGCCTGGAAATGCCTAGCCAGCTCGGAAAAAGGATAAGAGCTAAAGACAGAACACAATAAACAGATCGGAAAAAACACAAAACAACAAAAACTTGTTCGCTTGCAAAAACGACCCCCGGCTGACTACTGATTGTGCTTGCAACGCAATTTTGAACCATAGTGTGGTACAAGTAAGACCTCCGCACCTTCTGAGTGGCTGTCGGTTTCGTTGTGTTTCGAAAGTTGCATTAGTTGCATTAAGCGTGCGGTTCCCAACCTCCGGTCCTGTCCTCGAGAGCATCTTAAACATGGGCCAATTGTGGCCATTACATTAAAGACTCGCATCAATTTCTGAGGAGAGTGAAAGGAATAAACTTTGAGCCATGGTTGTTCGATGTCATGAGTACAACTGATCAAGACCAAGAAGGAGAACATAAGGAAAAGATAAACTGCGGACATAATTAATGAACAAATCAAAGAGACTTATTTGGGTCCGCAGTTTATTCTGTTGATCAATGCCTATTCTGAAGTCAGGCTTCCCAACGAAAGCCACAGCCCTTTGCTGTCATTGGCCGCTGGAATACGGGACTGAAAGCTTCAAGTGGATCCTTCCACGTCCTGAAACAATGCGTCACACCAATTGGAAATGGAAAGGTGTTGCAGATCAATTGACAGTAGCGTGCGACGCACAAAATCTAGTGAAACAGCAAGCTTCATTGCGTTTGCATCACGACAACTGGTTCAAAAAAAATGTTGTGCAAAGCATTGTGCAAAGTAGTGCAAAGTAGTGCAAATACAATTGGGCAAACCTCTGTTGAGTGCTAAGCGAGCAGGGTTGACCACTGGTTGACCACCTTGTCCAACTTGTGGATGATACCGATGGTATTGTGACGGTTCTGTTGGCAATTCTCAATGGTCTGCGGCACAGACGGCAACATCTGCAGATTCAAATAGATTTCGCTGGATCTCACAATCCACCTGAATTGAAGTCTCCTAGAGCGCGTTGTTCTTTGGGTCGAAAGGGAACATTTCAAGTTGTCGCATTAAGTTTTCCACCAATTTTCTCCAAATGATGTTGCTATTTGTTGCTAGATGATCAATGCGACTGGCCTGAGATCACCGTGAGGAACCATGCTTCGGCATGTTTATTTGTGACTTGATTTTTTCGAAAAAGCATTACGTGATGTTTGATGTTTGCTGTGCCCAATGGTGCCCTTGAGACATGGGACGCTGAAAGGGACGGGTTCGTGCCATCGCCTTTCCGCCAGATGGTCGACAAGATCCTGAAAGGTGAGCGCGCCGAGAGCCCGGAGGCCTCCGCAGAAGAACAACACATTCAACACATTTTTCTAAACCAAATTTGAAGCATATTGTTGAATTTGTCTATTTTATATTTGTTTATTGAATTTGGGGAATTGCTGGAAACTTAGGCTGGCCCCTTCCGGCTGGTGCCGAAGGCACCAGCCCGCGTAATTAGCAACAAGCATTCAACCCATTCTGTTCACAGAAGATCACAGAAGAACACATCGCAGCTGTGCAGCTGTCCATCAGCTGGTTGTCCATCTTCGTTGTCCGCGTTGTCCTCTTCTCCAAACAGAAACTGAACATGATTTCTAACATGATTTGTGACATGAAAATAAGAAAAGAGAACACCGAAACGCAGAGAAAGCGCCTCTAGAGCCATCGTCGACGCAGAGATGTGTTTCATGACCCTTTCATACCGTTTCATCTGATGTGCGATTGACCCAAGACTATGTTGCGCCGATATGGATAGAATGTGCAAGTGACCACAGAGGGGAACCGGCCTGTCCTGGGCTGTTCCCGGTCGGCTCCGGTCGGCTCCGAAACACGCCGCACCGACAGATTTGATGAGATCGTTTGTGAGGCAAGTTGAGAAGACACCTCTCAACGCCACATCTCCAAATCCTCTGCGGGTGGACTTTTCGTGGTTGACAGCAACTGTGAAGTCAGACCGAAAGACCCAAAACAAACTATAGAATTTTTTTCCACAAGGCACAAAGCTGCGACGACGCTGCGGCCTACGCTAGAGTAAATTCATGTTCAGTGGGGATGCAGCGACGGCACCAAACAACAAAGCAAACTGAAATCAGAAAAATCGTCCAGAAACACAACAAATGTCGGCCAGGGAAAAATGCATGAAAACTGCATGAAACCTACCACCAAGCTCCCTTACTGAACAACATGATCCGGCCCAATGAAGTCCCCAAAGTCACTACATACGAGCTGGTCGACAGCGACAGAGAAACTGTGCTTCGACAGTAGTCGTAAGTCCGGAGTGACTCGCCACTGGATCAGAAACTGAGGCAGTTGGGGCAGATTCACAGTTAAAAGCTCCGTGGGTTTGGCACTGTCTGCGCCAAGAAGCCCTTGAGAAAATCGCACCCTCTTGGAGCCAAAATTAACTGGACAAGGGGGAGTTTCCAAATAGACGGAAAATCTTCTTGGTCTGGCTCGGCTGGATGTTCTACAATGCCAGTCATCTCAAGAAGCAATTCAAGGACAGCTTCCAAACAAAACCCTAAGAGATTGATGCCGTCAAGAACCTGCGCTAACTCATGAATTGACAATGCCGGAAGAATTTAGAGAAACTCGGCCGATCTCACGGGGCGAGGGTGACGAGCGAGGATCCAAAGCCACTGCGTGCACGAGAACCTCCGAGAAATCCATGAACGTAGCCAGACCTGATACCATGTAGCCAGAAGCGCTGCGTCGAAGAATCACTCAGATTGCCATAGTCATTGTCAATGACCACGTCCAAGCTGACAACGTGCAAAAGTATCCCCTCAGAGGCCTGAAACAGTCCGTCTAAGTACCACTGGAAGTCTCAACCCGTCTTCTGCCTGAACAGGCGTGCAAGATGATGCGACCGCGACCAACTCGTCGAGGAATTGCTGCAAACGATTGCCATGCATATGGACACTTCAAAGCACGGGCAGTCCAAAGCTCAGAATGATGAAGTGGGTCAGGGATCTCAACCTCCGTCTGGTCGTCCGTCTCAGGACGAGGGATTGCATAGTCGATCACAAATGCTGGCAATCGCCGGCCGCTCAAGCGACATCATCTCTGCGGTCTCATCATCTGCTCCTTGAAAACCTGCAGAGTCGCCTTGCAACATGTCCATGAAATGGGCATTCCAAGAATAGTCTGCTGGGCCACGATGAAGACGCAAGCATCTGCGGATCGATCCATCAATGCGTCAACCAGAGCCACAATGAGATCAGGGTTCTCTTGCGGGCGGTCTCGAGGGGCAATCGGCTGTCTGATGGGACCCTGCGTCTGTTGAGGCGGAAGTGCTCCATCATGGGCTCGAGCATCCTGCTGAGAGCTGGTCGATCCATGCCTTGCCCTGGCTGAAAACGAAATCCTCTCGCCCAAATATCTCGGCGACAACGGCCAGAACTGCGCAGATGGATTTGCATTTTCGAGAGTAGCGCTCTGGTGCAAGTCGTCCATGCACTTTGAAGAAGCGCTCCTTCTCCTCCTTTGGAACGACACCTCAAACGACATTGCATGCAACCAAAGTGACCAGAAGGCGCATCAGCACGGCTGTAGCCTGCAGTTCCGGTGCTGCAAGGGTACCATGATACTGCAGGGTTGCGAAGGCCCGTCGATGTAGATGAACGACATGCTGGAGGTTCGCACGCTGACGAATGGCGTGGACAGCTGCTCGATTGATGAGACGCTTCCAGTACCCAGGGTGGTACTTGATCAAATAATGCCAGGGTCCAAACTGTAGAGCTGGATCAGGTAAAGAAGTCGCCGCACAAAGTTGCATCCACATCCGGTGAAAATCGTCCTTCAGCAAAGTCAGCCACGCCACGTCCTGACCAATCAGGCCCCATTCCGCTGATGCTCGGCAGTGAAGCAGGGTGCTGAAATAGCGCAAGCGGGCTTTGCGTAAAAGTTCTGTGGGGGTGGCAATAGAAAGTGCATCCACAATGTCCTCATCCGTCTGCTTGGCATCTGGCTTGACCTTCAACAAACGCCGATATAGGCGCATGACACCGGCGTGCACCTTGTGCTTGTCTTGGATCGTCGCAAGGACCCATGACTCAGAACCGTAGGTCAGAGCACCGCATACAATCGTATCAAAGAGCTGCACGCGAGATTTCAAGTCCAGGGCCTGGTTGCCAAAGAGAAGTCGTCGCTGTTGGGTGAAAGTCTGGTGCACCACAGCAAGCGTCTTTCCGGCAGCTAAATTGGGCGTCATAGCAAAACTGATGCATCTATCAATCAGGAGGCCGACAAGCACGCCAAGTTTGTTGGCTACTGCAGCTGCTGATCGCCGGCTACTGGAATGGCTAAATCATCCATCCAGCACGGTCCAAGGAAAGGTCGGACCTCTGCAGCATCTGCTGCTTCGATCGGCTCACCAGTGAAGGGGTTGATGACTCCAACAGTGGGGTAGGCTTCAATGAGGCCCAGAGCAACATATTCTTCTTCAAGAGACTGAAGAACTATAGGTAGCCAAAAACTGTATCGGCAAAACAATCCCCCGGTCTACTGCCGGCTGTAGTACGACAAATATCATGATGCTGGCCATCAACAACAAACCACGTGTCAGTGTGGATGGCCGTCATGCAGTTCCGAAGATGTCGAGGAAGTCCAGCAAGCTCCAAGGCACATGGGGTGCGCAAGTGCTCGTGCAGGTCATTCAAAATCGTGGCAGGAAGCTGCAATCGTCGAGCTACATCAGCGATGTCTTGATCAGACCATTGCGTATGCAGGGCTAATGGGCGAAGGACCCTGTAGAATGCTTCCTTGAGATCAAGGAATACAATTCCGGATGAGCGATGCAGGCGATGTTGGAGTCTGAGAAATGCCCTCAGGTGATGCATGCCAAGGCCAACAGGAATGCCCTTCCTGCCACCAATTTGTTGGTTTTGTAGATACGCTTCATATAGGGTCGATTGGTGGTCTCGTAGTGCACGATGAAGGCATTTACCAATCTGAGATGCGACCTAAAAGACTTCGATATGACTCGCAGAGGTCAGCAGCTCCTTTGCTTTTAAAGGCTGCGGTCAAACGACCGCCTTTGTGGGGCAGGGCTTCTTGTCCATGCAGCAACATTTTGAGGAGCTGCAAGTAGGTGATCCTCGCAAGCTCTTTCGCATGATGCTTGCACGCCTCAGGTGGAATGCTGTCGAGTCCCATCGCTCTGACTGTCTGCACCTTGGAAAAGGCTCGCTCAAGATCACAGAGCTGCGGCAGGGTCGATAAGTCCAGATCAAATTGGTGTAGTTGGAAAGCCTCAAGATGGGAAATCCATTCCTTGCGCAGCGCTGTATGTGAGAGGCGTTGACCACCTTCCATGTTGCAGAAGAATTCTGCCCATCGATCTTGGAGCTCAGCGCTGGTATACTGCAAATGGTGCCAGCAGATTTCATGAGCATTGGAAATGGCTTCTTCTTGGCATTCTTGGGGTTCGTTGGGCCATGAAAACGATGCACAGTTTGCAGGATCTTGCCAGCACTGGCTGTTTGGGGGAGTTCTTCACTGCGAAATTTCAACAAGATCTGTTTGGCGCGACACAGTCGATCACGAAGCTGATGAGCCACAATGTGGAGGTGTACATGACACCGAAGCACAGCACAGTGCAACGTGTTTGCGTAGGCTGTGTGCTCCTCAGCATATTGTACGAAGCTCCCAAATGGTCCTATGGATGTATGGTTTCTTTGGACCACTAGGGCAGTGAGGATGCTCCTGTGCCAGTGCGATTGTCACATGCTGATTCATGCGATCAACTTAAATCTCAATGTTTGATGCCCAAGGCTCAACATGGTAGTCAGTCAAATGACGGCTCAGGCTGCCAGGTCGAATTGCATCTCGGTTGAACTTCACAATGGATTGGTCCCTCTGACAGGGGGCGGATATGCTGCTATAGCAGTCAACATGTGATCATCATGGGCATGGCCTGTATCAAATTGGTCCATGACAGCAGAATATTGACAGTGATCACGATGATGTTGGGGAACAGCAACCGTGGTCAATACGGCTCTCGATCTCTCCATTCGGAGACGTCCAGGTGCAGGTAGAGCCAACATGTGTGTCAAACGTGGAGGGCAAACACAGAGTGTGCGTCTCCAGGAATTGCTTGAAAAAGGCAGTGTTCGCAGTGTGGTGGTCATCCAGGGATCCAACAATATGGCCATCTCCAACTCCAGCGGTCGCATTGCCGTCGGCCATGAGAAAGAGATCATGGTCAGAGGCCTCACGGTGGTCTTCCAGGATCTGTTGGAGGTGGTGCCACCACTGCTCTCGAGCATTCAGTGGAGCACCGCCATGAGGGCCATGGAATACAAGGCAAAGCATGTGCAGATGAGGGGCAGCGACACGCACCAGTAAAATCCTTGGATTGGCAAAGACCACAGCGAAATGCCGTCGATGAAATCTCAGTGGTTTGCCATATTGATACGCATAAGGTTGCTTTGTGTTCACCCAAAGTTCAACACCGTGGTGTCCTTTGTTTCCCCCTGCAGCAATTCGCAAGAGACCGTCAGCTGTGGTAAAACCTCTGGGGCTGCGTGTCTCTTGTAGACCAAGCAGGTTCAGGTGGAACTCACAGAATTGTTTCCGCAGATAATCTATTCGTCCACCATGTCCATGTGGTCCCACAGACAGCGAAAGTACATTCAAGGTGCCCAAGCTGAGATCAATCTCCATGGTATGGACTGGCTGATCAACTTCCTGTGGAGGAAGAGAAAGGGCTTCAGGCTCTGGTACACAAGGAGGCGGGGCGTCAAACGCATCTTTGCGAAAGAGCATCCAGAGTGATGGCAAGACCTTCTTCCAGATTCTCATCAAGCTGACCAGGCCTTGGGAGATAGAAACTTCTGTCTCGTTCTGTCTTTGCCGCAAAGTCAACAAAGTCGTTCCACGGGTCGCCAGAATGGCCCAGAACATGTCGTACTCGCAGTTGATCAGGTGGAATCATGGCCTCCAAGACGTGAAAACTGCCGCGTAGTAGAATGAAGGGGAGTCCATAATCGTTGGTCCCCAGCTCGCCCTGTGCCTGGCCGCATGTGGTAGAGGGAATCAGAGCAGAAAATAGTGGGCGTGCGCACATTGAGAGATGCCCGCCACATTGCTCCAGTACAAGGCTTCCTTTTCAGCTGCATCTGAACCCACCCGGTCAGTACCGATGTGGAATCGACTGTCCGTTTGGTAGTGGATTGGTTGCGCCAGCCAGCCGATGAGGTAAAGGCGAGACCCTTCATGAGTAACCCCTCTCCCAAGGCGACAAACGCCAAGGTATCTGGGTGGCTTTGCAAACCAGTAAGCTCCGGAGGCTGGTGGTGCAAATACCACTGGTGGATGAACCGTCAGTGAAGATCACAATGCGATCAAACTGTTCAATGGAGAGGGTTTCTTGCCAGCAAAACTGTGAATCACTTGCAGTCGATGTTGGTAGTTGAAGACCCTCAAAGGTTGTGCAAAGGGGAAATGCATCCTTGGCAAAGAAAGCTTCCAAATCTGAGATGTCAATGTCGAGCTTGAGACGACATTCACCACAATAACCATGCACTGCATCAAGGTCAAAGGGTACAGTTGGATCAATGGTTTGAGGCATGTACTCTTTGGCAGGCCACGCTGTAGGAATCCGCAGTGTGGGTGAAGTACTCTCCAAGGCAGGCATGTGATGGATGAATACAACTCGCTGCCAAAATGGTCGAATCTCTTCGCACAGGACAATGGCTGTCTTCAGAGAGCCCGTCTGATGTAACAGTTTCATGTGATCCAAGTCCGTGTTCAGAGGATTGCGAGGGGAGTGAAGGAATGCCGCTGAGGGATCCTTGCCCTCATTGGTCCAATACATGTAGTGGTAACTCACAAAGGGTTCAGCACCAGAAGGTGGAAAGCATAGAAATTCCTCATGACCTCCAAGTTGGAAAACAGAGCATGCATGGCCCCAGTGCCGCAACTCGGCCGCCACTGTGGTCTCATTCGCAACTCCATGAATTTCCAAAAGGGATGGGATTTGCAAGGTCTCCGTACTCGTCCGCAGTCTCACAAGAACTGACTCACCACCGCACGCAGCGGAAGATGCTAGAGGTTCTTGCTCTAGTAGTTCCTCCAAAACAATCTTGGTGGCAGTGTTTCTAATTTGCAACAGGCCTGGGCTCTGTGTCGTAGCAGGAGGCTGTCGCTGTGCAGAAGGCGTAGGTCTGGTCTGGATGACGATGCCGTACCCACTGCGTCCCATGATCGGTTGGCCTCTTCGAAGAGGTTGATTGAGGTACCATGAAGCAAATGTGTGAGTTGGCCACTGAGAAAGGCATGAGTCAGCAAGGCCAGTCACAATGAACAAGTTCTCCACATAAATGTGTTCATGCGTGGTGATATGCAGAGTTGGGTCCTGTTGTAGTGCTTTCACAGACACTAACAAGGCTCGTCACCCATGTGGATCGTTCCGCTTGGATCATGATGACGTGGACCCTCACAGCATTGGTAAGGCTTGGGGGTGTGGGATGAACCAGGCAATACTCAAGCTGCGCATTTGGGTTAGCCATGTCATTCCACAGAAGTTTCAACTGTTGCTCCCAATTCCAGAAATCGCCATAGAGCTGTATTTGACGGCTTTGCCAACAATGTGGCTGCGGCCAGTGGTGATCAACAAACCATGTTTCAACGTTGCTGCTGGGCGCACCGTTGTCCCATGAGAATGCTGTTTGCTCCCAGATGGCATAGAGGTCTGTGGTAAATTCACTGACACTGAAGATATTGGGCAGACCTGGTTGAAAAGGAGCAGCACTTGAACGAAATTGGAAATGAGTGCATTCTCGCTCATCCGCCGTGTGCGGCAAGTCAAGCCCTTGTCGAAGGGGAACTGGAGAGCCAGAGATGTGCATGAGAGAAATGGCATCATCTGACATATCATCTTCACGTGTGTCATGAACACGCAAGGTAATATGAGCGCCATCTTGTAACACAATCTCAGTGTCATGCGTCAAGACCTGATCTGCACAGTGGACTTGGCAGTGAAAATGTGGTTGAGCACACGTCATCACCATGTCAATGTTCACAAGGAGCCATGCACGTGTCAAGGTGCAAGGAGTGATCACAGCTTTGCGCTGGTGGAGATCATCTGCGCGAGCTCCCCAGTACACACTCAAAAGAGCACCGCAATGTGTACTGTGGAGGCGAGATATTCTGAGAAATGATGATCCATGGGTGTCTTGAGGGGGCTTCTGATGACAGTCCGGCCCTTGCCAAATGGGTCTGCCTGGATGAACTCGATCGGCCCATACCTGACGTATGCGCTGAGGCCATTGGTGCACATCAATTGGCAGGGCAACAATGCGAGGAACACGACATTGTGGGAAGTGTGGTCTCCTGAGCAGCCAGGTTTCTGCAATGAGCACTGCAGGTTCGTTTTGGAGACCTCGATGCAAGGATTCATCATGTTGTAGAAGCTGCTCAATGGAGACATCAATGTGATCATGAGGATGTACTCCAACAGGCCCATTTCCAGGTAGGGCAGGAAGGGGGCACTCACGGATGCGCAAGGCTTCAGATTGTTGCTCAGATCTAAATGCAATCTTGCCAGGCTGCTGGATGAGCTGCTGCTGGATGAGAGCGGAATCAGAGTCACCATCTTCAAAAAGGCTCCACGCAGAATCACTGTGATCACTATTCTGGCAAACCGGAGAAGCTTCTTCCGGATGTGAAGGGACAGAGAGTCTCAGGTAATCTCCGTGAAAAAGATGGTGTAACTCATTACGGAAAAGATCAAGCTCTCGTCTATTGCACCAGAAGCGACATCTCGACCACTCAGGAGAGCAATGCGCCTTCAAACCCAACCATTCGGACAATAGATGTCGGTGTGATGCGTCTGGGCATCCACTTGGCCGATCTTTGTATTCGCATGGAAGGGCCTCTGTGATCTGCTTTGTACTCTACATCTGCCAAGACCATTCGCAAAAGATCAGAACTGCGTCTGTCAGAGGATTCTTGCAGAAGAAGACATTCAAGTCCATCAGACATTGCATCGTCCGGAGCATAACGCACATATCGGACTCTCTCAACTTGTGATGGATCAAGACCAAACGCTCTACCAACCACTAGTTGTAGGCATTGTAGGGCATCTCCATCATCCCAAGGAAGATTGCGCTCTCGTTCTGCTCCGTCTGTGGCTACGACTAAGCCACTAAGCCACGACGCCATTCATCGTTGCCAGCAATGCCGGAGCTAGAATCTCCACTGGGTGTCTGGGAGCTCATAGCTGTGTCTGAGGATGGATCACGAGGTCGTCGAACTCGATGAGATCTGGTCATGAGATGCGCAATGTCATCCTCTTCAGGGAAATTTTATAGGCGGTCCAGTGGGCTCTCTGGCATTGATCCTAGCAAAGACAAGTTCTTCCCATTCTCTGGCAGACATTCGTGGAGGAATGGCAATGAGTATGCCGAGTCCATCAACAATGCGGATTGGCCTATACTTGGATCAAATTCATGATGACCTGCTCGGATTGTGCATCGACCAAAGCCTTGTTGAGCCACATCGTCGCATTCTTGCAGTGCGTCTGCATGGGCGAGAAGATCACGAGGTGCAACTCCACCAGGTAGTGAGTGGGCAATCTCGATACGACGAATGCTACGTAGTTCATCAAACATGGCCGCAGTGACACACACACACACACACAAAATGGGGCGAGGATGTTGAGCAAGAATGACCGTGGCCACAGCTCCTCTTGTAACTGGTATTGGCAGTTCTGGTCTGACAATGTAGACTTCCAAAGGTGCGTTCGTGTCCACTTCATCTTGCCAAACTGCGCGTTTGTCATCATCGACTACCACACCAACGGGAATCCCGCCCTCTCCGCATTGACAGGGAGTACATACTCCCTGTCAATGCGGAGAGGGCGGGGTTCCCGTTGGTGTGGTAGTGGTCTCTCTGAATCATCACTCGAAGGGTCTTCAGGGTCCATATGTTGTGGATCTTCATCCCGGTTGATCTTGAAGGTGTTGGAAATGTTTCCGGCAAAAGCTTCTGCTGGGATAGACACGGCCGGTGTACACGACAGCGGTTCCACAGCAGAAAGCGAAGCATGTAACAATGGATGATCACATAGTTCTCCTTTGATGGTGGATTTGCCATAGAGTCTTGCGCTCCAAGGCATCAATTCTCGTGCTGAGCACGTATCAGGAACTGGGTTGCATTGCCATCTGGTCTTCTGGGCCAATCAGAACGTCCACACAGGAGTTGAAATGAACTGTGCGTTCAGTGCGAGGTTGATGAACGCCATCGTATATCCCAAGCTCGAAAGGTAACGATCTGGCTGTCTCAATAGCATTCCATTCATTGAAAAAACCTGCTTGTTGTAGGACACTATGCTTCCACTTCATAACATAGGTCTCCGCAGGAGAAAAAGCTCACGGAGCAAGTCCTACAAGGCAAAGAGGCGTTCCTGACTGCCAAGGCGGACCTCGAGAAGGCCAAGATCGACACTGGAGAAGTCCACGAAATTTCAGACGACGATCTGAACGATCCGGACCAAAATGCAGTCTCGAATCCCGGGGCCAAGATCAACGAGACCGTTCAGGGGCTCGCTACATCGCTCCAAAATCTTCACAAGGAAACAGAGGCTTTGGTGACAGAAGAAGCACATGCGGCCAAAAGACCACGGATGAGTTCGCCAAGGGCTGCAGATCATCCGATGGGGGCGGCGGCAGATGGACCAAATGCTGCGTCGCATTTTGGAGAGGCTGGTTGAGTATATGACCCTCGCGTATACCAACCTGGAGCCTTCAAAAACTTCTTCCAGTTGGCATGTTGCTGACTTCTGGCAAGAAGGGCAGCTTCGTATTGATCTCGGGCATCGCCTATCGTCTTCACCGCAGCATATAGAGCTCGCTGGTCGTTTTGGCCCCTTCCTTGATGGTAATCTCCTGAACCTTTTGGTTGATGTCTGCATGCAGGTGGTTCGGAGTGTCTGCCATTGGCTGCACAGACGTCATGGGAGCCTTGGGTGCGGGAGGAGCTTTGGGCATTGCTGGCGCAGCTGAAGGTTGCCATGTGCCATCTGTAGGGGGGCGGAGGCGGTAGAGGCTGCTGGGGAAGCAATTGTTGATACGGCATATTCATGGCAGTCTGGGGCATCATCTGCATGGGCTGCATTGGTCCCATCATAGTTTGTCCCATTGGCATGACAGGCATAGGTTGCATCGAAGACATCGGCTGGAGGTTGGGCATCTGCAGCATCATCTGCTGCTGCGGGGCAGCTTGAGGAGTCTTGTTGCCCTTGGCATTCTTGCTTCGACGTCTGGGTGACTTTCCTGAGCCCTGTTGAGGTTGCTGCCAGAATTGGTGCCAGTCGCTTTGATTCTGCCATGGAGTGGAATGCTGAGATCCTTGGCTCTGCCCCTGGTGGGTTTGCTTTGTTCTGTGAACATGTTGTATCTATAACCTTCTGCCGTTCTGCCATGGTTGCTGACAGGTTTGGCAGTACATAGCAGCATGTTTTCTCAGCTGTTTGCATTGTCGGCATCGCCATGGTGGATTGCTTGAATTGGACATTGCGTCCACCAGTCTGCGGAGAAATTCGAGATCTCCCGAGTGGTGCCCTTGGAGGACTCGAAATATCTGCTGTAGCTTCGAAAACGAAAGCTGGATGATACCCTTCCGATGTAAAAACCAGAGCCTTCGTGCAGTCGAACGTTTCCGACGAAGCAATCTTCGATGCGTAGCAGTCGCCGTGCTGGAACTTGGCGAAGATATCAAAGTCCACTTCAAAATGGCCGCAAAGTCAACAAGGAAGTTCAAGAAGAATCCAATGGCAAAGACACCCACAGGCATGTAGGGGCAAGATACACTCCAGGAAATGGTGATCACCGGGAACCCCGGCAGAGCACAAGCAATGCCAGAAGGATCGTAGAGCAAGGACAAAAGCAAAGGTGTTGCCTAACTGCTCAGGTCAGGCAGGGCACAATTGGCCAAAGCTGCTGCACAGGAAGGCCGCAACAGCAAGGCCCGCGGGCGATCGCTCAAATGCCCGCTTAGGTCGGATGCACCGGGGGACTAACACCGAATTCCCCCTCCGGCCAAACTTTGATCACATATACGTATATATATATATATAATATATAAATTGTATTCATTTGTTTTCTGGATAGTTTGCTGTCATGTTTGTTTTTTTCGCCATGTGTCCACTAGGTCCCATCTTGTCTTCTAATGTTTTCTATTCACATGAGAAAAGGCTACCTCAGCTAGATTTTGTGGGAGGGTTTGCCTTCAATCCCTGATTTTGCATTTCTTGTCTTGAATGTTCAGTTCAGGTTGTCCTCAAATCGATTCCCCGAAGGTCCCGTCAAAGGTATGATGAATTTCTCTGTCATGAATTCGTGCAGGCTTTAGATTCCCAAAGTAAGGTCAATTCTTGGGATGAATTCGTGCATCCCAACAAGTCTCAACAAGTCTTGCGTTTTTCTTCTCGCATCGAATCTGAATATTACTTCCAACAGTCCAACAGTTTTTCGAACTCTCCTCCCAACACTTTGCTCGAGCACTTTTCTCTACGTTTTCTAAACACATGTCCTGCTTTATTGCGCGACTGCACCCCTCCACGCTTGTTGCCTTATTCTTCGCTTGATGTTGCTGCTCTCACTACCTCTCAAAAACTTGTTTCACAATTGTTTCCTTTCCCACACTTCCCTTTTTGATTGGTTTTCTCCCAATACTCCTGTTGAAACTTGTTTGAATGTTCAAACACACTGTTCACCCAACGATCTTTGCAATGTGTTGTTTTGCTGTCCACTTGCCTGGTCGGGGGCACGTTCACCGCTTGCTGTCCTCAGCAAAAAAACACGTTTTGCCAGTTCTTGTAACTTTGTTTCACCTTGTTACTAATTTTTTTCACCTCGTTTCACCTTGTTTTGCACCCCTGTTTTTGGTTTTTCCTTCCCTCCTTGATTTTCCCTTGCCGCGCCACAAGTGCTGCAATTGCCTTCCCAAAAGGATGGGCCGCCTGGTGCCAGCCTCACAGGTGGCGAGCTGCATCGAGCTGCATCGAGCTGCGCATTTTTTGCCACGATGACGCCAAGATGATCACGACAATATCACGACCTAGACATGCTTGACATGACAAGGCAATTTGATCCTACATTTTTGTCCTGCGTTTTTTCCAGCATTCTTTCTATTAAATATTATTATGTTCTTTTGCCACATGACATGCCTTGCTTTTGATAAGACCGCAAATACTCCGCAATAGCACTCCTTTTGTGACTTTTCTCAACACCTTTTTGCAGTTCATTAGTTCATTTGTCCAAGGCTTGGTCACATGGTTGAAATGCTTTACTCGATTGTCCATTTTGGCAAAATGTCAAACATACCTCTCCCGTCACTAGTCGCTTGCTACATTTCTTATATTTCTTCTAGCACCTTGTGAGCATGTGCTACACCTTTCCTGAACACCGCTGGCAACATTGTGGTCTCAATAGCTGTTATGGAGCATTGGATTCAACTCCAGGCAAACACTTGAATCAAGTCCACCCGAGAGCTCGGGGTGGACACATTTGTTGCTTCGTACATCACAGGTGGAATTCCGCGACCACACATAAAGTCGAATGAAAGTTCCCCCAAAAATAGGGTCCGGTCACAGTCCCAAATTTCTTTTTGGCAACGGCATACACAAAAATCCACACTCAAAAATGCTCGAATGCCTTCCATGGCCCTCCAACAATCGTGCAAGTGACGGCCATGTTGAGAGTGTTAGCTGAGGCGAACAAAGGAAAGCTGCTTCAGACTCTGCCCCATAGCAATTATGGATGATTATAACAATAATTATAGTACTCATAAGTCACAGTGGTAACAAGTAATGGCAATCATCCTTGGCCTCCTTGTCCTCATCCTTGTCGGAAGGCAGCTGAAAAAACATCGCGGTTACCACCTTTTGTAAGAGGTGCATAAGGTGGTATATGAATATATATATATATATATGAATGGTATGAATGGCAGAAGTTATCGGCATAAGGTCTTCTTTTTTCCTGCAAATGGCATGCCTGATAAATCATTGGAAGATGGAAATGATACAAGAGGCGGGAAGAAAATCTATTTCGGGATATTTCGGGACACCCCTGGGAGACCTTTTGACCAGTCACCAAACAGGCTTGCAAGTGACAATATGGTTTGCTCTTTCTTTGGTAGTTTTCACGCGCAAGTTTACAAGTTGGGAATACGCATCTCCGCGCCAATTCGGGGATTCCAAACTTGTTTTTCAAACCCATGCAGGACTAACCTTTCGTCCCATCCCTCTCAAGTCTTCTTGTCCCAGAATGTTTCTGCCACTAAAAAGTGGTTTTGTTGGGAAACATAGAGAAAAACTGCATAGTGCGGAAAAGAAACAGACAATGGAAATGCGAGAACATTGAAACACAAAGAGGGACGTATTTTGGACAATTCTGGAACCCATGAGAGACTGCAGAAGGGATCTGCAGAAAGATGCTGCAGACGCTGCCTGTGACACGTCATCGTCAAACTTCTCGAGTTTTGCTGTTCTTCGCTTCGTTGCCGTGCAAACTACTGGGTGGAAACATGTTTGGCATGTTTTCTGTGCTTTCAGAAGCTCTCAGAAGCTTTCATACGTCGTTTATTTTTGTTTCTCTTCGTTTCTTGGCTTTGCTGTCCTTGCCGTTTTCATTCGAGGCGATAATGAGGCCCAGATCCGGCAGATGGGCCTGGTTTTTCTATGAAAGTCAAACTCTGCATTTCTAATGATTTCTAAATGTATGCATAATATATATTTATAATATATACACTGTAATTATTAATATTGTCATTGTGATTTTCTCAACAAGCTGTTATTTCTCGATGTTCATTTTGAGCAGTGCAAAATCCTTGTGGAGATCGAGAGACTCCGTTTCAACTCTAGTTTCAATCATTGTGCAAGCTCTCGGGTTGATGAGTGTTGAGATGAGTGTTGAGATGAGTGTTGAGATGAGTGTTGAGATGAGTGTTGAGATGAGTGTTGAGATGAGTGTTGAGATGAGTGTCGATGGGGTATAGTAGGGGTTTGAGAGCGGTAAAACCTGGAAGACCTCCAAGCTCTCGTGATTGCTTCTGCATTGCTTCAGGGCGCGATTTACAGCACTCCGGTTCAAGGACCTCTGGTGGCACACAGGATCTACACAGAGTTCACAGAAATAGGATTTGCTTGGAATTGCTTTGTTTTTTTTTTGAGTGCTGTGAAACTCTGTAAGTTTGTTGGAAGAAACGAATTTGAAACCAGTGTGACATCGTGTGACATGGTTTCACAATTGCAACAGGTTGGATTCGCGTTGCTTTGTGTAGCAAAGGAAACGGATGAAACGGATTTTTCTGCAAGTTGTTCCGTGTTGAAGGTGAAACAAAGGTGAAACGAAGGTGAAACGAAGAAACTGAGAGTTTGATGTTTGACGTTTCAACTTCGTTTCACCGCAGAGGATCCCCAGTTCCTGGCCGCCACTGAGAAGGTGCATCCGAACAACACAGTGCCGAATCAGACTGTGAGACAAAGTTCTGTGACCGGTTTCACTGGTGTTCTGACTCGTTGAAGACCGTGGAGTGCCTCACAGCGAACAACGAACATGCCGAGATTATAGACATCTATTACACATCTATTACACATATAGACATCAACATTTGTAGCATCGCCTAAACTTTTGGTCTTGCAAAAACTAACTTCATTTTTTTTAAAGCTGCTCTTTTTTTGTGAGGTTTTTCCTCGTTTTCCCTGAATTTCAGTGGTGTTGGCAGCTCCGAAAACACGGACAGATGGACCTTTGCTGATTGTTCACCCAGTGTTTATCCATCACCTTCGCATCGCGGGCATCTCGCTTCGCAGTGTTCCAACTGTTTTTTTCATTTCATTTGACCATCAGTCACTGCGCCATTGCCGTGTGTTTGTTGAGACTTGTTAAGTTTGTTGAGTCATGTGTCAGACTTTTAAAGTTGGATCTAAAGAACGTAGCATTTTCCCATCAGGCCCAAGGCAAAAAACAGGTTCTTCAAGGGGACATCCTCGGTACCGTTGTCGAAATCGTTGTGATTCATTGTCCTGTGTTTTGGCCAGGACCCCTGATCCTTTGCATGCAATGTTTCTCCAAGGTTCCTCAATTTTCCCCACCAAATGACAGCAGGTGACACATGATTTTCACCCGGTGAGGGTCTTTAGATGTCGTCGGAAGATTGTCGTCGGAGATTTCTCAGCCGGAGCTCAGCCGTCCTCTTCGTCCGCCACCTCCTGGTCATAAACCGAGACGGACGAAGAACGAGTCTCCTCCCAAGACCTCTCAAGACGCCCGAGACCCTTACAGGCCTTATCGGCTCCAAACTGCTCAAACACCACATACCACACACATACCACAAGCCATGGCAAACCCCCAGACTCTGTGTGCCCAGAATATAGGTCGGAATATGTCACGTGAACCGTGCAGATCAAATCTGAGATTACTTGTCATGGTTGATATCAGAATATTTGCCCCAATACACATGTCAAAGCATATATGAGAGCACATGTCAGGATACATGTCAGAACATATGTCAGGAGTGCAATCAGAATGTCAAGAGCCTATTTTGCAGTAGGGATCACACAAAGTAGAAAGATTTCCTTGAACCATGCACTTCGACATCCCAGTGCAACCATTAAGACAGACGATTGCATTGACATTCAGATTTCTCAGGACCATTGCAATCAGATTGTCTTGTCAGATCAGATCTGTTCAGATTGTCATGCCAGTTCCATCCACTTGAATCATCAGTCCATGCCACTTGAATCCACTTCCACCTCTCAGTCCTCACAAAGGGCCATTGCGCGACTTGCGTCGACTCGGCAGGAAGAGGGCACGTCCATCAAGAAGAGGGCTGCAGGGTGGGCGCGTGCCTCAAAGCGAAAAGGCAACGCCAACAGAGACTAATACAATCTGAGACACAACAGACACTATATATTCATGATTCATGTATACAACTTTTTCATACTTATTATTACTTATTCATAATTTCTACAAAACAGATGAACAAATTATATCGACATGTATGTATGAACATATATGGACACATGATATGAACAATCATGAACATTCATTGTATGCAGACAACAATTTCAACGATGTGTTTGTTCTTACATATCTTTGTTCTTACATATCACCCTCATTCCCTTCAGCACATGAAGATACACTTACCCATCTCTATGCTCCATCAAAGAAGAAACTGTAATGCGTTTTTACATCTGACATCATCAGACATCATCAGACATCATCAGACTATATCTATTTGCTTGCAAGCACGTATATTCATATAGTAGATATATCGTAGATAGCATAGAGCAGTGCTATGTGGCGCAAGAACATCTGTTGAAAGACCACGTGCTCTGCAAACAGAACTGCTTCGAGGCCAAGACCTTGGGCCTCGAAGAGAAGTTGGCGCCTCAGAGCTGCGCCGTGACGACGTTCTCAGCGGAAACCCCAAAGTCCGGTGGCTTAAAAGAAGAAAATCCCAAACTCCGAAAAAAAAAAAAAAAAAACATTTCGACATTTTTTGTTTCAACATTTTGTTTCACCGGTTTCTGTCACAGCAAAGTCGCCCGATTCCGTCCCTTTCATGACAACGCAGCAGCTGAGCAGATCTTATCAGTCTTAGACACTTTGACAGTATGCTTAGACAGTATGTTCCAGCCCTGGGTTTCCACTCCTGGTGTGCTGAGCATGTCTTGTAACCTGAGGGTTCAATCATGTTCAATCCCCCCTGGTCCCTGGGGTCTTAAAACATGATGAGCTCATTGGACTCATCATCGTCATCATTACGTTCCTGATTGTCGTTGGCTGCGGTGCTTAAAAATGTGACAGCATGAAACGTCACCGCAAAGTATACAGAAACGAACAAACAGGCAGATTCCATCCCATTCCCGCCCATTTCACAAGCTGACATCCATTTCGCGTCTTTACCAATTTTGGCTTCTCTTTTGGGAGGGTATTTTTGCACCATGTTCAACTTGCGGACAAGAACAATTGTTCAACTTGCAATGTCTGACGGCAAACGACGGCAGACATCAGCAGACAAGTCATGTTTTTGTGCAGCCGGACATTGGCACATTTGGCACATCACCCATACAGTAAAGGCGCCGAGATTAGTCTCCTCAGCGGGCACGGGCACACGGGCACACGGGCAATCCACAGGCACACGGGCACACGGGCACACGGGCACGCAGCCAATCCACAGGCACACGGGCACACAGCCAGTCCACGGGCACCCGGGCACACGGGCACGCAGCCAATCCACGGGCACATGTAGAAGCAATCAAAGAATGAAGTTGACGTAACGGAATGGTAACAAAGTTGCAGCGGAAAAAAGGCAACCCAGCAAAAATGAATCTACAGCAGACCGAGNTAGCTGGATTGAAGATGTGGCTACGTGGAAGATCTGGCTGTGTTGAAGATCTTGCTACATTGAAGACGTGGCTACGTTGAAGATGTTGCTACGTTGAAGATGTTGCTAGGTTGAAAATGTTGCTACGTTGAAGCTGTTGCTACGTTGAAGATGTTACTGCGTTGAAGATATTGATACGTTGAAGATGTGGCTGCACGAAGATGTGGCT
>BGPT01001983.1:95900-116650 GCA_003297045.1 Symbiodinium sp. clade C Y103 | reverse complement strand
AAAAGAATACTTTTTGACTTTTTACTTTTTGACTTTTTGAAATTTTGCCGGATGCCTTTCCAGCTGAGCATGTGCATCTCTTTTTTCCAGCTTAGGAAGATTTCAGCTGATGTTCTAAGTGACACACTTAGAAGATCCAACCTGTAAATGCTATTTTTTTTCCAAAGTATGTTCTAAGTGTAAGTCCGTCAGTATATATATATATATATGCGATGCCTACCTCGTTCGCGGGGTGTTCCTACCTCGATTTACAGCCTAATTATGATGTTTTCGACAAACCCTGGTACGCCCCAATACTACTTTTGATTCCATTCAACCAAAATCAACCAAATAAAAGCCGTCGCTCATATATAGTCCATGCACCATTGGCATCCAGTATCATCTATATTGATTCTTACTGTAGCTCACTTACACATACAGTATATAGATGTATATAGTACTATATAGTCACAATATGTCAATGACCTTGTCATAATATGTCATCATCAATCACATTCTTCATTCTGCAAGTTTCCGTGCTGTTCAAGCCGCCTCAACGCTGATCAACTCACTGTAGCTGGGGGCTACACCTCTGGACCATGCGAATTCCCAGGGTTCAAAACATATCCAAAACCATGAATACCTGAAAGAAATTGAAAGAACAAATGGAAACGTTCTCGACCACAGGGATATCACGGGGCTGGATGGGGGCTGGTTGATGCTGTTTGCGATTGTTGGCGTGATGTCTTACAATGTCTCTTGGCGTCACACGATGTCACACGACTGTTGTCCTCGGAATTTCTTCCTCTATTCCAGGGCTCTAGCTGTTCTGGGCAGGGGGGAGCGGGCGTGTTGATGCCGAAAGGAGCACAACCTCAGCAAATGGGCAAGTGTTGGCTCATTGCAGGGACCTCAACGAAACGTTTGAAATCGTTTAAAATTGTTCAAAGTCATTGCGCTCTGGTTAGAGAAATCAAGAATCTCAGGTGGATATAGCTTGATACTTGATATAGTTGGATATAGCTGGACTATGTGAGATTATGTGAGTAGCGTCAGTGGTATTGTGAATCATTGCCAAAAAATAAGGGGTTTGCCGCCAGTGTTTCTGTCTCTCGACTTGAACTTTTCCTAGCTCCTGCAGGAGCTGGGCACTTGGTGCCTAATTCAAGTCTGTCCCTTTCTGAGCAGTGACATTCAAACAATAATGTAAGATAATGTAAGTACGTAGCTATTGATTTCTTACGTTCTGACCTCCAAAAATAGTTTACAATGTATAATTATTGCAACTATACAAGTGGGGTTAACATGGGTTAACCCCCTCCCCATCCCTCCTCCAACCGCCGATCTAACCGGCATATGTCCCAGTAGCGGGATGACGCTTCACCGCTTTGCGTTTGGAGCTGCGTGCTACGGCCACCACGGCCAGAAGGCATAGTGGTGCAGCCAAGGAAACTCCCCTGCAGCCACTGGGAGGCGATGCGTGTGCGCTTCATACTCATGTCATACTCATGTCGGAGTCTTAGTTGGGCCTTACCCTTCTCGCAAGAAACTAACCCACATATCAGCCAAAATATCAAATTATCATCAATGATGACCAATAATCACCAACAATCACCAATAATCACCAATCTCGCCAATCATCATCAAAGATAAACGATAATCATCAAAACTATTCAAAAATAAACCATACTCATCAAAACTCATCAAGAATATTCGAGAATCATCAAGAACATGCAAGAATCATCAATAATCATCATCAATAAACATGAAATAGTCAGAAATAATATTCGATAATTATCGATAATCATCAATGCATCAATGATCATTGTTTAATTTCTGCGGGGTTGGCAATCAAATCTCAGTCGACAGAAGATGAGCCAAGCATCTGGGTGGATGCTCGCTGGACCACCGGAGATGCGCGCGCAGGAGTAGGGCTAGCCTTGAGAGCCTTTGGAGGGCCTTACAGCATGAATTGCTGCCGAAACATGACATAACATGGCTATCAACGACTAAGAAAGTACAATATCAATGATGCAAAATTGTCATATGATGTGACATCTATCATTCATACATGGGTTATGTCATATGTATGTGATGTGAATAGTCTATTTGTGCCTGCACGTGTGTGCGTGTGGATCAAAATCCAGGGCCGACAAACTCAGGATGCCCTGCCGAAAAAGCAGCAAAACGTCAGTTTTGCATTGGGTCACTGATTGCTGGATTACCTATGGCCTTACCTATGTCTTGCTCGATGTCCCCGTTTCATCCTTGGTGTCTCTTGATGATGTCCGTTGTCTAAATGTGGTCTGAGAAGAAGAGTGCCAAGCTGTCAATGGACAGGCCCCGCCTCCAGATGAAGGGCTCACAAAGGCGCGCCAGAATGTGCAGCTTGCAGTGGCTAAGCAAAGCAAGCTGCCAGGGCTGTGTCATGAATTCACGCTCAACTTGCAGAAGCAAACATACAAAAGCTGCAAAATCAGTGCGAACCAACGCTCCATTTCAATGTGAATAAGTGAACTGGCAATACTCTCCACAACCAGTTCAACAAGCCGCTGGCCACTATAAAATTACTACAACATACTGCAACTATATACTATTACAACTATTATATACATCATTATACATCTATATACATCTATAATTTATAATATGTTATAATATGTTATAATCATTTTTATACAGGAACTGGCTTCACTATGCTTCATTGAACCATCACATCCAATCACACCAGGTCGCCTGCAGAGCTGCATAGCTCTCCCCATCACAGGATCTGCGCCAGCGCCTGGGACTGGACTGGGCCTAGGGCAGTGGCAGGGCCTGCCCTTTTTGGAGCCAAAGGCTGCCGCCCATCCAATAGCCATGATCTGACGCGATTTCATTCATGGAGATTTGATGAGATTTATATATAGATTTAGATATTTATATATTTCGTACTTATTTCGTTGTGTAATAAATGATTAAGCATTCCGAAAACCACCAAACCTCAATCCTGCAGAGGCATTCGTCACTCATTCCAGAAAGCAGTGAACAATAATCGAAAGAGGAAGAAATAGGGCAAGCAACATGGAGCAACGCTCTTCTTTTTCAGCATGTGCTGCATGTGCAAGGGTTTGATTATGATCTGTACGTCCACCGGCAGCCTTTGACTCTCTCGGCCTTCAGACTGGAGCCAATTCAAACCTTCGGCCTTCCTCAGACCTAGAGTCTGAAATTTCTGAACCAAGAGGCAGGGCTGTGAGATTTGTACAGCGGTGGAAACTGCAGGCAGGACTCACAACCACAGGCATGAAGATCATGAAGCAACAAAGATTGCGACTCAGTCCTTGTCCCTATCGTGATTATCGGTGTTCCATCATGTTCCATCATCAGCAACCATCATTGTGGTGGTCAGTTATTCAGTGATGCACTGAATATACTGAATGACTTGAAACAAGGGAACGGGGCCACCAAACGCAGCATCAAAGGCGTTCCTCTCATCATGCCCAGCTGCATGCACGGCCCAACCTTGGTCAGTCCCTCTTGCAGAGATGGTTAAACATGTTTACGAAAAATACATGTCAACCTACTATTAGCGATATCGACATATACTGTTGCAACCCACAGTCCAGTTTCAACGTCTGGCAGTGCGGCGAAGGGACTGGCTCGTGCAACAGCAGCTAGATGCTTGAAGCCAGTTCTTTTCATGCTGGCTAGTGCTTAATCCAGCTGCACCTCAGCGTGCCAAACCAACTGGCGAAAGGCGTCTGTCTGCCCAGATAAGTTCTGGGATATCAAACAACATGTTTGTAGAAGTGCAGTGGCAAGGGGCTTGAAGAAACATGCATCTCATCACCTGAGCAGCATGGCTGGTCACCTTTAGATCCTTTAGGAGGTTGCCCCAGCTGCCATTCTATCTCTCTCTCTCTCTCTCTCTCTCTGTGAATTCCAGCGAATTCTCTTCCGGGCCTGCATTGGGATACTGTATATCACTGTCACACCACACACCACACCAATCACTTCAGCATCCCAAACTGCCCCTGCAAATCCCATCAAATCCCTGCGGTGTTGGGGCCCCAGGCTTCACCGTATGGCGGCGGCAGAAGACCTCGATCCGATCCCAGGCTTCATCCAAGACTTCCACCGGGGCGGCAAACACCACACCTTAGCTGTTGGGCCCCGTGTGGTGTTGGGGTGGATATGTGATGATCAATATGATGGATCTGATCATGAAAGATAGTGGTAGATGGAGATGATATGTCTGCTGCTTTCACATCCAATAGAACAAAATATGATGTGTCTTGTGTGTGATATACATATATAATATTTATAATATATATATATATATATAAGTATATAAGTATAGATAAAATATTATGATGTGTGTGTGTGTGTGCTGCACATGTGTATTTATGTGTATATATTGTGTATTTATGTTTTGCACAAGTATATCCTGTTTAGAGGGCTTGCAGTTCTTCAGGTTGATTTGTCTGGCGTCAAAGCCCCACTTAATGGTGTTCCACCCAGGATTTGGACATGAGTTACTCCCGGCACATGATATAAATACAGGCACAGTTGGCCCAGGGGTGCACAATCCACCATCATCTGGCGGCTGGGGGACGGAAGAAGCCAGGTGCGCAAAAGCACTGTCCGGGAAGAACAGCTACAGACCTCAGCACAAAACGATGAGCCAAAGCCGTCAAGGAGCCCGGTGGCTTAGCGCGGCCTGTGGAAATTACAGTGGAAGTTGACGATGCACTCATATCGAGTCTGCTTGTTCAAGTGCTGTGTATCTATGCGACATATTGAGTCAGATGCTGGTGAGTAGTTTCGCTGTTGAAAAAAGGTCTGTTTTGCTAAGACAAAACTAGACCAAACCATCTTTAGCCGCGTGCTACACTATCTAAACAAAAGGATTTGTTCGAAGCCAGGAAGTCCCCAGTCAAAATCTGAAGCGAGACCTGCGAGTTCCAGCCAAGCGAGATTTCACAACTTTCTGTCCTTTTTATCTTTAGTGCACGCAAGAAAAGCGAGAACTTCTCGGAGTGTGCATTTCAGCGTTTCATGGATTCTCACTTCTTTGCACCTGATTACGTACCCTTCCCATGCATACATCTGTCACGCCGCAGAACCCTCTCACAAGAAAATTAGTGTGCCAGCGCGGCAAAGCGAGCATGCCAACAGCATTCAGCCAAACATACAGATCATACAGCACGTATTAGTACATTGTATCCTACTGTACACCCAGGGGGTTCCAGAACTTCGCCATCATCAAACTTCAGCAGGTTGTGCCGCGGGACTCCTCCTCCAAAAGCTTTCCAGCAAAGCGCACATCATCCGTGTTGATGTCCAGTACCCCGGGCTGCAAGCGCACCATCAAATACCTGCAGCACCCAATTGTACCACTTTGCAGCAGCTGTTGAAAATTAGAGAAGCCCTGAACAACTTGGGTACAGTTGCGAAGAATTTTGACACTGCTACAACGTGCTATATCTGTAAACAATTGTAAACATGTGTAAACACTGTAGAACTATATCAAGACATATCAAAAATCAATCCTCAGCCAAGCTTCATGGAACCTTCTGGCTCAGCAGCGACCTCCAAGCCTGGGATGGCTTTGCAGCGTCGCACGCAGCATTTGGCACTGGCCTGCAGCGCCATCCGGAATTGGTGGTTGATGATAGTATCATATCTGATGATACAATGTAAAGACACCGTGTTGCAGTATCACGTATTTGGTTTCTTTGGGCAAAATGGGTGTGAAGTTCTGTCGACGTATATCGAACATCAAGATCAATGAAGGCATCCAACAGCAACCGTCATCAGTTGCACCTCCAGAGCTTCAAGGACTCTCGTATGCCAAGGACAGCCGTTGGGCGCCGCCGTCAGGATCTCCGGCACAGCAGCCTGGGGCAACGGAT
Organism: Symbiodinium sp. clade C Y103; assembly: GCA_003297045.1. Classification (NCBI taxonomy): domain Eukaryota; class Dinophyceae; order Suessiales; family Symbiodiniaceae; genus Cladocopium; species Cladocopium sp. clade C. The sequence continues at coordinate 110,774 of BGPT01001983.1, read as the reverse complement.
GCGACATGATGCGACAGCAACGACATGCTGCCCTTGCCGTGCCTGGAGAGGTGCAGACGGTCCCAAGGAAACCTGGAGGTGATGGAGCCATCTCAGGCTGACAACGACGCCGCTGCACAACAGAAGAATGGTTCATAAATATCATAAATGCTAATAATGGATAATAATGGTTAAGGGTGCTTGAAGGGTGAAGGAGTCACAGTCTAGCAGGGCTAGAAAGGAGGTCATCACTTCAGGATGACCTGCAAGTGTGCAAGATTGACAAAAGTCGCGAGCGAAGTGAGACATGGAGGCTCTGCTTCCTTTCGCCCAGTGCATGCTCACTGCACAATCACAACATTTGGCCAAGTTCTTTGGTCTAGTTTCATCATGATTCCTCTAGTTTCCGTGACATCCCCATGATTAAGCCTGGCCAGCCTCAAGGGAAAGCTGACCCCAGGCCAGGCCTGGCAGAGTTTCAGCAATGTCTCTGGCACTCCAGCGTCTGCAAACGCACCATCCGCATCGTGCACAGTGATCCAGCCAATGCGCCATCCTTCATCAGAATTGGCTGCGATCAGAAACATGGATCCGACATGATCCAACATGGTCAAATACATGCATTTGCCGAGAGTGCGACAAACATCTTGAAGCAAGACACCACACGAAACGATAACATGACAGTGGAGGTTGCAGTATATGGGCCACGAGATTAATTCAGTAAAAAGATGCGAAAAGCTACCTAAATAATACCGAATAAATCGTAACCGTAAGTATAGATTAAAGTCTGATAGCAGTTCTACACTTGCCATTCACCAAGACACATTCTTTGCAGGATGTTAGCATTTTATCTGCCTTCGGGGTGCTGCTGAGACCCTTTCAAACAGACCTGGTGCAAGCCATCGCTTCGACAAAGCGCACACTGAAAGGATGGGCACTCGTGGCGATGCTTCCGCGCACGATACAAATGGCCTGGCCACATCTGACGACCAGATCTTAGCAGCGACCATGGCTTTATCAACCACTAGCAGCCACTAAGGCTCCAAATATGCTCCAAAGGATGGGTGGAAGCAGCAAAGAAAAAATCCGGCCATGCCTGGAAAAACTCATCCCAGCGTACACTTCATCCGCAATCACAGGCAGTCCCAGCTCCGCAGCCGCGTTCATCACCTGCAGTCCGCACAGTCATGGGTTGAGACTTGAAATCCTTGGAAGATCTGGGACGCCCTCTGTTCCCTTCCAGCGACTCCAATTTTCAGCAGGCTGCCTCTGCTAGGTGCTCGCGAGGGAAAACAGTCCCGCAAGGGTTTGAAGGGTTGTTGATCAGCAAGCCGCAGGTGTTGTCATCCTTGGCAGCATAACGTCGAGGCCGGCTGTCCCTCATGCAAACGCAATGGTGCATCAGGAAAGCATCATAATTCAATATTCAATGAATGTCTGTCCAGCTTCGGGTCCATGAACACCCATGACGTGCCGCAAACCGTGAAAAAGAGATCAGCTGAGGCTGGATCAACTAGCTTGGCAATATCCCCAATGTTGCATTGCCAACCCTTGTCCGGTAACAAGTCGTAGTAGCGCACTTCAACTCCATGGTAGTCACCTGCAGCATCACAGGCAGCTTCGCGCGGCTTGATAATTCTTGCATAGCTTCCGGAACATCTGTGGAACTGTACTAGCAGCTTGCATCGCATTGCATCGCATTGCATCGCATTGCATCGCATTGCATCGCATTGCATCGCATTGCATCGCATTGCATCGCATTGCATCGCATTGCATATTGAAGCAGAGCTTTGTGAAGATCCCACCGTCTTCCCAGAGTAAATAACATTAAATAACCCCATTATGCCTCATTCAAGCCTTCAGTGAGTCTCAACCAATCTATCTTCCCACAAGTTTGTGCACCGTGCACGGTGTTCACTGCCAGTTTCATCAGCTAAGGCCCTGACAAAGCACCTGGTACAAAGGAAAGCCGGGACGCGGCAAAAGCAAATTACCTTGATTGATCCAGCACAAGGAGCGGCAAAACTTCCAAAGCTGGGGATTGGCTATTTGGGATCAGCCCCACGGGCCCCACGGCCAGCACAGCTTGATTGCAGTGGCACTGGAGCCCAACAAGGTGTCCACGAAAATATGAAACCAATCACGAAGCCCTTTTTCACTGCAATCAGACTTGGACCAAATCTTGATAAACTTGGCATTGTGGTCAACTTGATTCGAACAGCATGATCAGCATGTTACTCAATGACATCAAGTGTGAAACAAACACAGCAGCATGAATCCAATTTAAACATGCCACTGCCAGGGGCGGCCAAGGCTGCAATGCAATGCGACAGCGCTTCAGAGCAGCCCAAGGTCATGAACACGTCCTGTTGGCGCCGAGACCAGCGTCATCTCACTTCAGCATAGCCATGTGAAGCCAAGTGGGCCGAATTGTCCCAATTCCAATGTACTCTTTCAGGTCTTTCAGCACGGTCTGGATTTATCTGGATTTCAAATATATGTATATTATATGTGTATAGTTGTGTATATTATATATATAGAGAGAGATAATTTTATTTTAATGCTTTCCTTGTATAGTTCAGTATAGCCCCTCCATGCGCCACCATTTGATACTTGCCTCACCTTGGCCTGCAAGGTGGGTCTTCCTGGTGTGTTGAAGAAAGCTGCCACCGCTGTGCGGCATCGAGCGTTGCCCTGACTCGGCTGGTAGCCGTTGTTCTGTCCCGAGTTCACCTGAGACTAGCCCACAGCCGTCATGGGAAAACCATGGGAAAACCACATGGCTGAAAACCAATGGGTAGAATTGGGATCCAGTTCAGCACACCACAAAATGACAGAAAATGATGCCATGTCCTGCGATTTCCTGTCAGGAAAAGGCTGCGAAATGTCGATAACTGTTGATAGCTGATAACTTGCTGCCCCTTGGATGACTGAGATGGGGACCAAAAGATACAGAAAGAGTGGCTACAAAGCTGAGTCACTGCATGGGAGACAGCAGAGACCATCTCAACACTGGGCCGGAGGTGCGGGTAGCATGTCGGATCCCCTTGCGCCAAAGACACCAACGTCTTTGATGGGTTTTCCTGCCAATTTGCAGTGTGGAAGGAACACATGAGCTGTGACTGAAATGACTGAACCATTTTTGGACAACTTCCCATGGATAGGCAACCCTTCTCAACCCGACTCAACACTCAACCCTTCATTCCATGCCGTGATTGTCTTCCACATTGAATCTCACTGGAGCCTTCCCGGCAATGGTATCCATGATCTCTCGAATTGGATTGCGGATGCCCTTGGCCCTGTCTCCCAAACGAATTCGCCATTTGGATGCAGGTTGGTTTCCATCCTCCAGGCTCCGCTTCCTGGGAAGGTCTGAGGAATGAATTTCAAGCATCCGAAAGGATCCAAAGGTTTGACCTTCTTAGAATACAACTTCCATAACTTTCATGCAAACAGCGTGGGAGGAGCTGAGATATTCTTGCAAGATGTCGGCCAAATCCAGAAGAAACCAGAAGCCATTTTTTGTCCATGTGACCATGTGTATTAAAAAAAATACCTAAAAATGAGAATCATGATCTGCTGCTTCGTCACTTGGGGTTTGCCTTGGTCTCGACAATGGTAATCGTACCTTGGAGCATTGGAACTGACATGGAACTGCTCGCAATGGCCCAAGCTGGGACAATAAAAAGGGATCCAGTGGACCAGTACCCCCAAAATGGTATGCAAGGCGTCAAATCATGTTAAATCCGTGCAGTTGTTGGCTTTGAATGACTTTGATATGTCTTTGTTGTTGAATGATGTTGATGATTCTGCTTTTCAAATGGCACAACATGGCTTCGCTGCATCTGAACGGCTTGCCAGGGTGACCATCTTCTCGATAGCGAGATAGCAAACCCCACGATTTGGTTGCCGCAGCCACAAAAGCTTCGGCAGGGAGCTGCAGTTCCCAATGAGACATAAGGATGTGGCTCCCTCTGGCCACAGCTAACCAAATGCAGTATACATCATTAACCGAATGAAAATGCATTAAGTACAATTTTATAAAATGGTCTCAACATGTTTAAAACAATCTAAATAGACATAGACATCGTTCTGTCCAATCCCGCGACATAGCCACTTGTTTCTCCGGATGTACTGGATTTGCGCTAGGCAGAAGGCACGTCCACACTCCACACGAGAGTGTGGCTAAAGCCGGAAATGCAAAAAGTGCCTTTTTCCTAGGGCTTTTGCGTGCAGGCTCCCTGTGACCTTTCCAACCTTTCCATGGCTCCAACCGATATGATTCCTCATTGGGCAATCCAAAGCATGCAATGAGCAATGCATTGCTACGTTTCTGGACACAGGATGCATGCACTTCCACGTTAACGCTGTGCGTCAAGCTGCTTCTTTAGAAGACAGTCTGCACAAGGCAAAACAACTGCACAAACGCAGTACCAATATGTACCCATGCCGTCAAAAGAAAAATTCTGCTTTTTTCGGTGGAAACGATGCAACAGCATGTTTATTTGTGAAGATGTGAAGATATGATAATGAACATGCATCTGGACCATTCCAGACCTCTACTATTACGCATCGTTATGCATCTATGTTGCATCATAGTATACTATAGTACCAAACCAGACCAATACGGTATGACTGATATGACACAATACACGACAAGAAGATACAGAGACAAAGAGATGAGAAATGATCAGGACAGATTTTCCATCGCCCAGGCCGCTCAGGTGCTTTGCAGCGCTGGTCTCCTTAAGTTCCGTGGCATGATCCGACCAAAGGTTCCCAATCCTCCCAGCAGCACACTGACATACACTGACTCCTCGAAAGGCCAAGACCGACAAGCCACTGGTATCATCAGGTATCCAGATCTATCCAGTGTCCACATCTTCCTGGTGAGACCAAGTGCCACAGAGATGGATAAACATAAAACATGATCAAACTGAATCCCTGTTACATCACCTAAAACACTGTGGAATGGAGGAAGGTGGTGTATATACATATATAATTGTACAATACATATTAATATATTTTATATGTATACATAAGGTGGTTGATCTGTTTAAAGTTTTGCGGTTCCCCGCAACACATCCATGATTTCCACACAACAAACCAAGGACTTGACTTGCCTGGATGTCAGCTGCCACGGATTCACCCTCGACCACCACATCCATTGCCACGTCCACTTGGTTTGTCTCGTTGGTTTCCACCTGCTGGGCAAATCCCATGAGGAACCCGTCCGCGGCCACATCCGCTCCAATTCTGCAAGATCCAGCTACACATGCTACACCCAAAAAAACAACCAAAAAAACTCATGTTCTCTCCAGACTCCAAGCACCTCCTCAGGCAAAGTTCTGTCGCTCTGTTCTGCGTCCATGGGGGAACCATCATCAGCACGGGCTCTGGCCTGAAAAGGATTGACATGGACGCATGATGACGCATTGACATGGAAGCATCGATGGCCATGGATGTTCTCGAGGCAGCAAGCACTTGACCAAGCCTTCCCTTGCATTCTGACAACTCCAGCCTGCGGACATCTCTCAACATAGAACAATCAAGGAAAGCTGAGTCACTTGATCCAACACGTCCAACAACGTTAGCAAGCTGCGAATGTAAAAAGGTTGGAACAACAATTGTTTCAGTCTAACGAAGCGGACCAAGCTAAGAAGGATCTGTGGAATCCATTGGAATCCTGCATCAGTCTGGGCTCCTGTGATTTCCCTGCAGTCTTGCCAGCATCCTGGAACTTTTGTCTTCCTGCATCAGCGCAAGAAAAGAACGAGAATATGCGGCATCACTTTCTGGACCAACTACGAAGCGCTGATACAAGCACAAAAAGCAGGTGGAAAAAAGATCACAATGGTCTGAGGATGTCTAAGGTCTAGGGCTAACTGCAGCATGTGCAAGATTCATGCCATGCAAACACTTGAGGGGTGGCGGCAGCAGCAGCAAGAAGAAGAAGAAGAACAATGACAACCACAATAACCACAACAACTACAACAACCACCACAAACACGACAACTACGACACCTACAATCATAACCACAACCACCGATCTTGTCCATCTTCATTGACACTTTGCAAGGCATAGGATTGAATAGGCATCTTTTTTGAAGCAAAATGGCCCCAGCCTTTTTGCCGCTCTTTAGGCTCCTTGGCACTCGTCATATAGTGTGGACTAGTCGGACTAGTCCAAAAAAACTAAAGCTTGCTTGGAGACTGGAGACCCTTGGACCCTCTGCCTGTGCTGCTTCTGAGATCTATGCCATTTCTTCGGCCTTCTCCAAAAGCCCTACAACCTGATGCACATGGATGACTTTAGTCCTTGCAGTTCGATTTGATGATAACCTGATCATATTTGATGCAGTTCTGGACCAGGAAAGTGTGCAAGCAGTTCTGGGCCATCAGTGGCCATCAGTTACATTCTTTTCTGCCATAACGACAATTCACGACACCTTCTCTCCGTCAGGAGTGGCCAGTGTTCCAGTAAGCTCCATGGCTCGCTTAGCCTGGCCGCGAATAAACTAACAGCAGTTGTACAAGCTAAAGAGCGAATATGTGAATGCAAATGCAGGTGCGCATACATATGAGAACGTGTGTGAAATGTGTGAAAGGTTTACCTGTAGGATCCTGAAGGTTTACTGAAAACATGCATACTGCACATGTTGATGCACATCTTTCCGTATGCAACGGGGCAATACGCAGTGGAACGTCCCCAACTATGGGGAAACACACCAGACCCACCTGAAGGTCAAGCTCCACAGGGAGCAGCGATCACTTGTTNATGCAACGGGGCAATACGCAGTGGAACGTCCCCAACTATGGGGAAACACACCAGACCCACCTGAAGGTCAAGCTCCACAGGGAGCAGCGATCACTTGTTTTGGCCCAAATGCCCACCCTGATGTGGAAGGGTGTGAACATGTGCAAAAGGTCACATGACATGTCAGCCATGCTTGCANCCCATACACTTACTGACCTTTTGTACACTTTACAGGTCATGTGTAGGGATCATATCGCAGATCTTCATCGATCCACGGATAGCCGCATTTTTCGGCCATATCTCTCACTGCCGCCACGAAGTGCTCTTGGTCTTCTCGAAGACGTTGCTCCAGCAGCCGCTTATGCACCTTGCGCCCCGCTGTGAAGGTCTCGTCATGCACCAGCTTCCAAAATTGGCGTTGTGCCAGGAATTGGAGTATAGCCTTGCGGTCCCCATACTTTGTCAAGGAGTCCGCCAACTGCGCAAGACCGCAGACCCACCTGAAAGCTGTTCTCGCTTTCGTTGCCTGCACCACTGCTAAGGTGAGCTCGTAGCCGGCTCTTGAATCCCTCAGTCCATGCAGGCTCGAGAGGTTCCTTGTAGCAGCATCGTAGATGCCCCTCGAGTCCATAACCACAGCTCCAGGTATCGAGGCAATCTGCTCATGCAGATCTTTTCGGGAAAGCTTCTTCCCAAGCAGCTTATAGAGGAGGCCACGGATCTGGAAATTCATGTCCTCGGCCACCGTAATGCTCTGCACCTCCGCACCATTCGATCCAAGGACTTGTCTGGGCGTTCTGCCCGATTTCCATTGTATCAAAGCCACTTGGGTCTCTTGACCCTCCAAAATGACTTTCGGAGCTAATCCAGTCAGGATCCCAATGGTGCTTCCACGGTCGCTTCGATTGTGGTTGCTTGCATCGGCCCATGAAATCACGGCCAAATCATCCAAAGAAACTCCATGCCANAGTCAGGATCCCAATGGTGCTTCCACGGTCGCTTCGATTGTGGTTGCTTGCATCGGCCCATGAAATCACGGCCAAATCATCCAAAGAAACTCCATGCCAATGAGGAAAAATTAACTTCTGCTGAGCATTGCGCCGCATGTCTCGGACCAACTTGTTGACCTTGTGGATCAGCGCAACAGTGCCCTTGTTAATCTCACCCAACAGCAAGGAGGTGTCGGCCAAGTACTGAGGGGCAGATTGAGTCGCCCTCCAGGAAGCCGTACACAGAGCTCCTCTGATCGCGGAGATCTCATTCTTGGTCAGGTCGGCTCCATGAGGCCGTTTCTTGTCCACCTCGATCTCCTCAATGAACTTCATCGTGTAGTCCTCTTGGCTCAGCGTGATCTCAAAGTTCTCCTTCTGCTGGATCCATGTTCCAGCAAATTCCATACCATCAGCAGCATCAGACCACTTGCCGAAGCGGAACTTTTCACGTAGTTGGCGTTCAGCTTCTTCATAAACTTTAGAGCCAGGGCGGCCAGCAATGAGGAAGTCGTCCACATGCAGGCCAGCAACTCCTGCAACTCGTTCAACTCCATCAGTTGTTTCCATGATGACAAACAAACATTTGTCGCCCAAAAGAGGAATCCAGCCAAATTGGCGCATTGCAGCAATGACTGTTTCCCACCATTTTCTGGGAGAATGCACCAATCCGTAGAATGCTCGAAGAACTCGTAGAGCTCGAGGATCTTTCGGGTCGCCACCANGCAGCAATGACTGTTTCCCACCATTTTCTGGGAGAATGCACCAATCCGTAGAATGCTCGAAGAACTCGTAGAGCTCGAGGATCTTTCGGGTCGCCACCAAAGAAAGTTGATAGTTCAGGAGGACCCCATACGTAAAGTTCTTGGTCTTCCAAGCTCTCATCGGTTTGAAGAAAAGCAGAGGTGACGTCGGCACCCTTGAGCTTGAGGCCAGCAGCTGCACATACTGCAAGAAGAAGATTGCGACCAACTTTGGATAAGGTCGGAGAAGCTGTCTCGACCTCACACAAGTTGTGAGCCTGGAAACCCAGGATGACTAATCGCGCCTTGGCGCTTCCATCACCTTTCCAAGTCANATAAGGTCGGAGAAGCTGTCTCGACCTCACACAAGTTGTGAGCCTGGAAACCCAGGATGACTAATCGCGCCTTGGCGCTTCCATCACCTTTCCAAGTCAGCACCCATCTCATGTTCATCACTCGGGATGGATCTAAGTTCAGGGACTCATTCTTGGTGATGTTGCGCAGAGCTCTTGATGTAGCCACTTGACTGAGCTCCTTCGCCTGCGCTAAGTCAAAGAGCTTCTTTTGGTCCAGGGTCAGCTCCTTCCAGCAAACTTCTTTGCTCTTCTCAGCCATCTTGCGTGACAGCCAAATGTTGGCCTTTCGGTTGACGTAGTTCTTGGACAGCCATTCATAGTCTTCCGCTTCAACAGGAAGCTCCAGGGCATAGAAGATGTCTTGGGGTGGCTCTGGAACAGGTTCAGCATGTGCAACATGCATTGCATCAGCCACCAACTCCTCAGAAGATGTCGAACTTGAAGAAGATGATGAAGAGGCGCCATCGTCCTCGTCAGAGTCCTTCTCTTCAGTCACGAGCTTCTTGCCCTCGTAGGGGTCATAGAGGAATTTACCTTCAGGCCCTTCATGTTCTCCTTGATGTCCACCAGGAAGATCACAGCCAGGAACTGGGCAATCATTGCTTCCAGCATTGCCACGTAGTCGAACAGGTAGTCCATCGACCGCATCACTGCCGTGTCGAAGTAGAGCTTCGTTGAGGCCGCTCTGAGGAATCTCATTGCCAGGAACTTCTCCTTCAGCAGCATCTCCTTGATCTTGTTCAGCTTGAGGTGCATCTGGAGGAAGTAGTTCTGGTTGATCTTGATCTTCGGCCAGCTCCTTCTCATCCTGCTCTTTCTGCAGCTCGTCCAAGTCTTTCTCAGGCGGTCTTTTGATGCCTGTCTTTGGAACACTTCTTCTCACTTTCAAAGGTCGCGGTCCCATCTTCATCTCAAACTGCGTCTCACCAGTCCAGCGATCTTGAAGAGTTTTCTGGACATCCATTTCGTCGTGGATCTTCACCTCATCGCCTCCTAGCATAGGTCGCACCACAGTAGTGCGCTTGCCGGTGAGCTCGTCCAAGGAAACTGGGCATGTTTGAACTCGATGAGGAGAAAAGAGGGCAAGTCTGGGAAGATGATGAATCCGCACCAGAGTCTTGGTGTCCTTGTCCTCGCGTAGCTCCCAGGTGTCAGCACGTAGAGCTTCAGATCGAGGTTGAACTTGGACTTCGGTCGGGCTCAAATCTTGAAGCACTTGTTGCTCGCTTGGAACATTGCCCGACATGTCGTAGTAGTATCTTCCTTGAAAGGCTNATCTTGAAGCACTTGTTGCTCGCTTGGAACATTGCCCGACATGTCGTAGTAGTATCTTCCTTGAAAGGCTCGCATCAAAGTCTCAGTGGTGATTGGAGTCCGATGGACTGCAGTTCCTTCAAGGGAGGCTGTCAACTCTTCTCTCTTGGTCACTGGGCGTATTTGATTTGCTTTCGCTCTCACAAGAGTGCTTCCAGTTGCCATCCAAATCGTACTGCCCTCGACCAGCACAACTCGAAGAGGGCCTATCCAGGAACCACCAACACGCCCAGGCTTCATCTTTTGTCTCCAGAGCATGACAAGTTGGCCTGTAAAGACCTTCACAGGNAGGGCCTATCCAGGAACCACCAACACGCCCAGGCTTCATCTTTTGTCTCCAGAGCATGACAAGTTGGCCTGTAAAGACCTTCACAGGAGGCCGGGTCACAGCATTTGACAACTTGCTGAAACGATCTCGGGCACGTTCACGTTCAAAGGCCAATCTAGCCTTCTCCCGGATCTTCAGAAGACCTCCAAAAGCTTTGCCAGCTCGTAGACCAAGTGGAAGGTTCTCCAAGGTGGCATTGGCGTGGTCTTTTCCATGAACCCATTGAAAGGCACTAAAGCCATTTGCTCCAACATGAGAATTCATGGCATGAGCCGCCAGTTGAAACAACATTGGAACATCATATGGTCCTTCTTCTTGAAGAAGCTTGTCAACCACCTTTTTCGCATAGCCTATGGCTTGTTCTTCCGCACCCATGATCCAGTGCGCTTCAGCAGGGGCAATCGTCAAGCCCACGCCCGCTCGGGCCAAGTATTCAGCAAACTCCCAACTGGTGTAGTACCGAGCTGAGTCAGCAATGATCCATGTTGGGGCTGGATGGTACATCAACCATCGAGTGAGGGACTGGATGATGTTCTCGGTCTTTGGTTCCCAGTGGTCTCCTTGGTGAAGAACATCGATCATCGACAAACCACTGGCTCGATCACGCCAAAGGACACATTTGTACTTGACATCCAGGTGCTCATATTCGAACACATCGGTTCCCAACATCTCGAACAAGGCAGGACCATCTTCGGTGCCAGCAGGTGGTCTTGGAGGAGGTTTGGCTGCTTCTTGACATTCTGGACACTTCAAAGTTCCAGCCAATTCCACCGCCCACTTCGGAGAGCCTCGGGCTTCCAACAACTTTTGAAGGTTGCTGAATCCACTGTGTCCAGAAGCCCTGTGAACTCGCAGCATCATCTGCTTGATGGCTTCCAAACGCTTGCCAGTGGGGGCTTCCTCCAAGTTGAGGCGTGTTCTGGTCACAGCCAAAACCTTCTCAGCCGGAAAATCGGCTTCCAGATCGACCATCATCTCGGGCTCCACATTCAAGAGGTGCTTCTCAGTGAGGTAGACCATGTTCTTCTCCTGGAGGTTCCATTGGAACTTCATGGCCTTGAGGATGTCGGCACAAAGTTTGGGAGGATAGTACGAAGATGCCACAGCAGCAGGTCCACGACACTCAGCATGATCATGGTCTCCAGGACAACGATGGCAAACTCGAAGCCAAAGCTCTCGAGAAGTCGTCATAATTTGCCATCCTTTCTTCAAAGGAATGCCCTGCCACTTCAAACCATACTGACAGCCATGAATCTTGATCCAATAGATCTTCCTCCCATACTTCTTGGCCAATCGCTCAAGCCGCTGGATGGCACTTGATCGCCAACCAGCCACAGCACCAATAGGCCATTCCCATCCAAAGTCATCCTCTTGAATCACTGGCTCTAGGGCTCGTGCAACTTCATCAGCACGTCGAAGATCTTGGCCTCGTCGCTTCAAGAATCGGCTCCAGGCTTCTTCATCACGTTCAGTCAGGTTCTGCAGACTTGAGAGCCGAGTGCATGGGAGGCTCACCCAAGCTAGCTTTGGAGGATGAGCTTGAAGCTGTTTTGCCAAGATGGTGGTGCCCTTCTTGGAGTCCAGGTCATAGCCAGTTTTGTGGTTCACCCTCAGACATCGTAGACCAGCATCTTCAAAGGCTGAAGTCAGTGTAGAGGTCGGTGAACAGGCAATCTCCACCAAGTCATACTTGTTCTCAGTGGCCGCAAAGATCTCCTTCACGGGGCCCATCACCATTGCAGAAAGTGTTGCGGCTTTCGCCAATTTCTTTGCCAAGGGCGGCAAAATCTCACGAGTGAAACTGTTTTTCATGGACAAAATGTCCTCTTTCGTAGTGTCTTTGCTTGCCGTAGTGGACGTAGTGCACGTAGTTTGAATGTTGACATGGTTGACATCTTTGGAGGTTGTTGCATCCATGTGGCGGTCAGCCTCCAGCCGGTTGCCACTAGACCCATTGGGTCTCATCCTTTCTCNGAATGTTGACATGGTTGACATCTTTGGAGGTTGTTGCATCCATGTGGCGGTCAGCCTCCAGCCGGTTGCCACTAGACCCATTGGGTCTCATCCTTTCTCGCAAGGCCTTCAGAGCATTCCATAGGCCAGCTATCCTGCCAGAGGAGTCGGGCTCTCGTCGTCGGAGTGGATCTCCATCACTTGGGGCACCTCTGGAACTTCCATCACCGGCAGGCTCGGGGCAGGAGCAGCTTTGGCTTTGGCCTTTGCTGCAGGAGTGGCCAACGCATCCGAAGCTGCAAAGCTTGGTGTTGGAGACACACTTCTTGTTGCCCTTGTCGACCTGGTTGGTGTCGCCGATGCCGTTGATGTTGTTGGTGCCCTCGTGGTACTTTGGGATCTGCGAGGATAGCCCGTAGTCCCAGTCGTGGTCTCTTCTCCCAGAAGTGCTTTGCCACGCGGTTGGTCGGCACGGATCTCCAACTGCAGGCTTCCTTGTCCACGACTCATCACCAGGCTTCGGCCCTTCAACTCCATGACCTTGCCCATGAAGATCTTCTCGTTCATTTCCACCGGCTGGTAGATCTGCTGCAACTCGTCCTGCGCCATCGCCACAAGCNCGGCCCTTCAACTCCATGACCTTGCCCATGAAGATCTTCTCGTTCATTTCCACCGGCTGGTAGATCTGCTGCAACTCGTCCTGCGCCATCGCCACAAGCTCCGGTGCCGGTCCAACTGACCGTGTTTCTCCATGTCCTTTGGCCTTCACCACATAGCTCAGGCGAAGCCCGCACCGCTTGCAGCTGGTCCAGCGCGCATACTGGTTGCTCTTCTCCTTGCCGCTCACATGGGCTCCTCGACATGGCCATCCGTCTTGACGGGGATCGACTGGTGTCGCAGCGATCTTGGGCTGAGCCATTGAGCTCCTTCTTCAGCTTCTGAAGTCTTTGAGCCAGGGACTTCAGAGTCGCATCGGCTCCATGTTGTTCTGCAGAATCATGTTGACTTGCAGCATCATGAGAACTTCCAATGCCAGCACCAAAAACAGTTGACAACATCAAAATTGAACCTGTACCTCCATCATGACCTTGACTGCCATCACTGTTCCCATCCCCACGGCGATCTCTGTCAGGATCAATTTCAACAACTTCATCATGTTGAGATTCTTTGTGATTGGGCTCATTGGATTGTGAGGAACTTGAAACAGGGGCCGCAACAGAACTTTTTGACTTTGAGTTGCGGTCACTCGGAGAGTCGTCAGGCTCGAGCTCTCGCTTCACCTGCTTGTGGCGGCCATCATCAGCAGAAAAACCACTGGGCACCTCAGCTGGAGTCTTTGGGATCACTTCGATGGACTCAGTGTCCGTCACATCCTTTTCTCCCACGTGACCTGTCATGATCACATCATCATCAAAATGTAGGGCTCCAGCAGCTTCATCGACTTCATCTTGATCTCGTCGAAGAGCATCATTTGCGCCAGCAGCACCGCCATTGCCACCGCCATCACCATTGTCACCTTCTCGGGTTCCAGCAGGTAGAGCATCAGCAGGAGTGTTGTCAGGTGGTGCAAAACCATTGGCTCGATTTGCAGCTCGTCGCACAGCATCATGAACTTGATGTTCTTGTCCAGGATCTCGTCGTCGAGGTCGTCGGTTGCCACTTGGCGGACCANAGCTCGTCGCACAGCATCATGAACTTGATGTTCTTGTCCAGGATCTCGTCGTCGAGGTCGTCGGTTGCCACTTGGCGGACCATCTTCACCTCCATCACCATCGTCATCATCATCTTCAGGACTGATTGGTCGTTGAAGGTCATTGATGAGAGATCCCAAACTCGATGGCTCCTCATCCAAGTCGATTGCAACATGTCGTCCTCGAAGACGAATCAGGCGGTTTGTCCACCATGCACCATTTGCGGCCTGATGAGCAAAGTACTCGCCGCAATTTGCTACCACTGCATTTCTATTCCAAAGTTCACGTCCACCAAGCAAAGGGGGTGTCATCTCAGCCTGCCCATCTAAGAGATAGAATGAAACTCTTTTGAGGGCTTTTGTCATGATGTCCAAACGGCTGGTGGCCTGTTGTGTGTGGCCATTCCCAAACTTGAAGGTCGGCCTGTCATGCAGCACCACATGATACTCTGGGGTGTGGAAGCTGTCAATCATCCTTGCCNGGCCTGTTGTGTGTGGCCATTCCCAAACTTGAAGGTCGGCCTGTCATGCAGCACCACATGATACTCTGGGGTGTGGAAGCTGTCAATCATCCTTGCCATCGAGGTCACTCCGCAGACAGACTCAGTGGCTCCAGTGTCGATGATGACCTTCAGAGCGTTCAGACATGATGACGCATTGTCATTCTCTAAGCTCATCACGTTGACAAACTTCAGGGTGTTGTCATCGGCCATCTCCTGGTACTGCTCGATGTCCACGAAGTAGTCACCAGCGTAGTTCACTTGG
>BGPT01001983.1:52366-95809 GCA_003297045.1 Symbiodinium sp. clade C Y103 | reverse complement strand
ACTCTGGCCTTCTTCATTTTCATCACCTGGCTCCCAGTCGTTGACATTGTCCTGGAACCAGATCTTCTTCCGCTGTTGATCTTCTGCACCTGTCTCCTCCGCGAAGAGGGTTCTCAGAGCTCTGCGCACCTCCACAAACCTCGTAGAGTTCTTGGTCAAGGTGAGGATGTGCTGTCGCTCTGCACTGGCCAATTTGGCTGCTTTCAACAGCCGGTANTTGGTCAAGGTGAGGATGTGCTGTCGCTCTGCACTGGCCAATTTGGCTGCTTTCAACAGCCGGTATCCTCTCAGCTCGTCCTCAAAGAAGTCGCTTTCCAAGGAAGTTCGGCTCGAAGAAGCCGCAGCAGCAGGGGGATCTTCTCCATCAGCTCGTCCTCGAGGAGGTCCAGTCGTAGGCGATCTGGAAGGGGAAGTTGGTGGATCTCGTTCAGCTCCAGTAGTTCCAACACCAACTGCAGCCATCTTAGCCCTTTCCAGTCTGGCCCTCTGCAACCCCTGCTGGAGCTCAGTGAAGAGCTCCTCTTCCCTCACCAACAGCTGAGGCACAGATTCACCTGGTAGTCGTCGGAGGTTTGACCACTTCTCCAAACGGTTGAAGGAATCCGGCACCGCCAGGCGCTGAAGAGGTGATGCCCTGAGGACGTCCAGCAACTTTGACAATCCTCTTTCATTGTCGTACTCCTCCGGCTCGAGGTGTTTGACCACTGATTTTGCTGCTCCTCGCAGCCGCTGCCAGACTCTGCTGGCTGCAACCTTTCTCTCACTTTCTTTGAGAGACATGGAATACCATTTGCAGCTGGTGACAAACGCCTCGAAAGATGCTGGGTCACCATCCCAGCTTGGTATCAGCTGGTCTTCAGCCGGCATGGCTGGAATCCAAAGATCAGGCCGAAGAGCAAGTCCAGGATGTAGTCCAAAGCCGAAGAGGTAGTCCAGGAAGTAGCACCAGCCGCAGCCCAGGAAGTCCACGAAGAGCACGAAGAGGTCGAAGCAGCAGCCGCCCAGCGCGTCCAGGTAGAAGAGGATATAGAACCAGCAGCAGCGCAGCGCGAAGAGCTCGAGGTCAAAGTAGGCCGCCCAGCAGCAGCACCGCGTGAAGAGCTCGAGGACCACAAAGGCCGCCCAGCGCCGAAGCCGCAGCAGCCGCACAGCGCAAGGAGGTAGAAGATCACAGCAGCTCCCAGGCACCAGGAGCTCCGCTACCATGCAACGGGGCAATACGCAGTGGAACGTCCCCAACTATGGGGAAACACACCAGACCCACCTGAAGGTCAAGCTCCACAGGGAGCAGCGATCACTTGTTTTGGCCCAAATGCCCACCCTGATGTGGAAGGGTGTGAACATGTGCAAAAGGTCACATGACATGTCAGCCATGCTTGCAGTATATCTATGCATGTCGCGATCGTATGTCTACATCTGCGTATCCCTTTCTGAGCCATTCTCCCTCTGCAGCATCACCTCCCTCTGTCCCTCCCTCTCTCTCTCTCTCCCTCTCTCTCTCTCTCTCTCTCTCTCTGTCTCTCTCTCTCTCTCTCTCTCTCTCTCTCTCTTCCTCTCTCTTCCCCTCTCTTCCCCTCTCTTCCCCTCTCTTCCCCTCTCTTCCCCTCTCTTCCCCTCTCTTCCCCTCTCTTCCCCTCTCTTCCCCTCTCTCTCTCTCTCTCTCTCTCTCTCTCTCTCTCTCTGCGCTATCTCTTATCTACATTCATGTTGGTTCATCTATAAAGCATTGTAAAACATTAGTATGCGCATCAGAATGGTGACGTGGAAAAAAAAAACATAACAAGATATTATATATTAGATAGATAATTACAGTGTATAAATGGATGGAAGGATGGATGGAAGGATGGATGGATGAATGGATGGGCAAAAAAAGAGGCAGGTATGGTCAGGTATACAGATAGAATACAATCAAATGCAATGTCAATCATATGAATCGACATGATGCATGTGATACATGGAAGCCTGTGGGTTCACAGATTGTAGGTGCAATTTCAACAATGTCAATCGTCTAGCGAGAATTGAAGTCTCAAACTAGGCACCTTCAGTTGAGCCAATGATCCCCAAGTTTGACACAGACAAACCTAACTCCCCCAGGCAACCACCAATTGTATACATGCAAGATCAACAAGAAATGTGGAGGGAATCCAAAACAAAGGTCCCTCAAACTAGATCTGGCCGTTTTGGGGCTCTGTTACAGTAAATTCATGTAATTCGGCTATGGTCCACTTTCAGTTTTGGAGGGGCAAGCATCATTCGTCAGACTGGCACCTGTCGAAGGGTCTTAAGCGTCTTGTCTAAATCTGTCCTGGCTTGGCAAACGGCAAACACCCAGCAACTGATGCAGCATGTCACTGCACCGACGGACTGACGCGGGCTGGCGCCTCTTGTGGTAAAGCAGAGCCAAACTGTATAGAAGACGTGCACCATCAGGGGTGTCCAAGGTACCATTCTCCTTTCAGCAGCTTGACACGGCAGTGGGCTGCTTTGCAAGCAACTGACCAAATTCTGAAGCAATTGGGAGATAGGAAAACCGTTTCAACTCAAGGGCACTGACAGAATAATTTGTCAGGTAATTATTATTTACTCTTGCCCTCTACCTTTGCCTTTCTTCTGCATCTCTGCCATTGTGGAAAGTCATCTTCGGGGTAGTAGCGGGACTATCGGTACCATGTTGCTAATTCGGGGCGTTGCCGATGTGTTCCGTGGGATCCAACACGATACAGTAGTAAGAGCTACTCTACGGTCTTTCGCTTCACCCGAATGTGTAAGCTACAGCGCACCCGCGTCAGAACAGAAAAATTGAAACGACCACTTCTGCATTTTTCTCAGTGAAAGTGTCACTCTCGCTAGCTCATTTAAGCTCGACGTTCTAGAAGCCCTTGCAGCTTGCATGAAGAGCTCTCAACAGGTCGTGCTGTGCTTTCTCCATGAACAGCCCAAATAGATCCCAAATAGATGTACCTGGGACATGCAAGGCTCATCAATGCTCGATAATATCCCACATGGTGAACCGCTCAGCTCCTTTCGAATGGCCTTTGCCTGAGGCAGTGTTTGCGATAGTTGGGGCTCAAGAATATTCCCAAAACTTTTGCACTAAATGTCCGCAGGATTTTATACTGGCAAGACCATACTTGCGCTGAATCTCTAGCACCGCGCGCACTTCAATATGTTCAATAAGTCATGCCAAAACTGTGCAGCAGTGCAGGCTGTGGATGGTTGTGGCCTTCTCATATTTCTCCATCGCGCTTTGCAAGTCTTCCTCTCCACCACCCTCGCCACCCTCTCCACCGCGCACGCGATAGGCGTTGCCTTCCTTAGCTGGCTGGTTGGGCCGCTTGGACACTGATATGTCTGGCACAGTCTTAAAAACATCCAGAAATTTGGTCAACAAACATGTACACAGAAGCAATACAAATAATTACCCAGCATCAACCCACCAACATATCATACAACTGTGGCCTACATTGAAGATCATTGAAGTATATTGAAGTGAATAAGGGGATCCTTGGCAGGTGCTTGGTGCCCAGCACTGAAGGCAAGCTGTGCAGCTTCATCTGTTCGGTCATCTCCTGTGGCCTGGGCAAACCATGTGGGATTCCATCGATTCCATCCACTCTCAAAACATTGCAGCAGCTGGATGAGAATTCTCAGTATTCATAAGTATTTTAAGATCAATCTATATAAGTATTCTAAGTCATGACAAGTCATGATACATGAGGCGGAAAAGAATAGCAGCAAAAACCCATTGATCGCCCCGTTGAGGTCGAAATAAAGGGAGTCCCGTGCCTCGAGGATCGCCTGTGCTTTGGCATAGTTTCGGAGGGCTTCATCCACATCCTTTGCATCGCGATCCTGGTGTCAAAAGAAACTGTAGCATGAGCGCGACCAAATTGCACTGCCTGACCGCATGTATCAAGACAGGTTTCCTTTCCATTGCTGCTGGCACCGTCTCAACTACCTGGCACAATATTATGTATATATATATATATACATAATTGTGTGTGTATGTAATGTAATGTGATGTGATGTGATGTGATGTGATTTAATGAAATGTAGAGAAATGTAATGAAATGTAATGAAATGTAATGTAATGAAATGTAATGAAATGTAATGAAATGTAATGAAATGTAATGAAATGTAATGAAATGTAATGAAATGTAATGAAATGTAATGTTATGAAATGTTATGAAATGTTATGAAATGTTATGAAATGTTATGAAATGTTATGAAATGTTATGAAATGTTATGAAATGTTATGAAATGTTATGAAATGTTATGAAATGTTATGAAATGTTATGAAATGGTATGAAATGTTATGAAATGTTATGAAATGTTATGAAATGTTATGAAATGTTATGAAGTGTTATGAAATGTTATGAAATGTTATGAAGTGTTATGAAGTGTTATGAAGTGTTATGAAATGTTATGAAGTGTTATGAAATGTAATGAAATGTAATGAAATGTAATGAAATGTAATGAAATGTAATGAAATGTTATGAAATGTTATGAAATGTTATGAAATGTTATGAAATGTTATGAAATGTTATGAAATGTTATGAAATGTTATGAAATGTTATGAAATGTTATGAAATGTTATGAAATGTTATGAAATGTTATGAAATGTTATGAAATGTTATGAAATGTTATGAAATGTTATGAAATGTTATGAAATGTGATGAAATGTTATGAAATGGTATGAAATGGTATGAAATGGTATGAAATGGTATGAAATGGTATGAAATGGTATGAAATGGTATGAAATGGTAAGAAATGGTATGTATGTATGTATGTATGTATGTATGTATGTATGTATGTATGTATGCATGTATGTATGTATGTATGATGCATGTACGTACGTACGTACGTACGTACGTACGTACGTACGTACGTATGTATGTATGTATGTATGTATGTGGCAATTGCACCAATAGAATAATGTAGCAACAATGGGACCACAAAGCCACGCGCAGAGTGCTGGCTGATCCAACCTCCTTTTCTTCCCAATGCCGCCTTACCTAGGCACGTCTCTAGTCGCATCGGATCAAGGATGGTGAAGGTCAAAACCCCAAACAATGCTGCTGGGAATTGCTCAAGTTTGATTCATGATCCAATAGCTCAAATTCTACATCCAAAAACTCCAGTGAAGATAGTGGAGTCCAATAGTAGCAACGTTCCAACAATGGAATGTCAGTTTGTTTATGTCTATGTTGGTCTGGTTTGCAGGACAGCCCTGCAAGTGCCACATTGAGTTTCTTGCAAGCAGCGAAGCGATGTTGCCTAGGTGTCGCACGCCCAAGGCTAAGCAAGTGACGGGGGTTGAGCCACGAGGATACGTGGAGAAGGATTGAAGGACGGTGCGGCCAAGGTTCTCAACAAACGTGCGCCATCAGAAGTTTCCAGGGTACCAGTTTTAATACCTCGGCTTCCGCGTTCAGCTGGCTACAGTCTGTCTGTCATCTCATGCTTGTCGCCCCGACTTAATCTACAAACGTTGCATGCTGCTCTCGCAGAAGAATACTATAGTACAGAGCATGGCAGAGTACCCGTTCCGGTCCCGCCCTATTTTCATTTGTTTCAACACCCAGCATAGAATTTGACAGGAGTGGGGGTGCGATACCAACAACACAGTGACAATCCAGTACTAAATTGGCTTCTGGACTTCATTCTACCCCATCTGGCAGTGCCAACCAAGTATGGGTGCAGAACTTGGAAATCTTGAAACATTTATATATAGCTGGAACCTCTCAAGACCTGTGAGAAGCTGGTGCGACCTTCATCCACAGACTGGGCATGACTGGGTTTGGCTATTTGGCTATTGGAAACAAAAATGTTTCATGGAAACTGAATCGTATGCTGCAGTTGTGGTGCGAATCGCTTCAGCTTCTCTTAGTGTTTTCAGTCCTTTCTCAAATGCCTTCTGCTCGCCGTACACCTTTGCGTTTGGCTGTAAATCTCGCTGACTGGGTTGGTGAGGTCAATCTTTGGGTTTCACCTATAGGGGGAAATGCGGAGAAAACAAACGTGATCAAACAATTGTGATATGTGAGTGGTTGTGCAGTTGTACACCTTACATGCATTTACATGCGATATTGATTGACGTTCTGCTCTTATGCCCTTAGGTGAAGCCACCAATCAGTCACTCATCTTAGGTTGCTATCTTACAGCCTTCTTTTGGGGTCCTGAGGTCCTTGCCACCCCCAGGTTTCGAAGAAGCTTGGCTCCTTCAGGTGTCTGGAGGGTACCTGAAAACAGAGCCAGCTCCTAAACTATTAGATAGGGAATTATTTTGAATTTATTGAGAGAAGTGCCTCTTTGACAGAGCAATGCCTTGCTGTTCTCGGATGCTTCTGGACTTCTCCAGGTACTTTTGGCTATCTTCACACTTTCCAACCTGCGACACAGGAAAATCAGGACGTGGCAGGCATCAGCGCTCTCGGCAGCACCCTGGCAACTTCGGCCCAGCCTGGCGCAACAAGTCTCCAACACCTTCTCCCAGCTGTGCGATGTCTGCACCGTCTGCACCGTCTGCACTCTGCTCAAGGTTCTCCTGGGCAAGCCATGAGCCCAGGGTCACCAGACTAGGCCACCTCAAATAGTCATAGTCATAGTGCCATAGTTATAGTGCTACCATGTGCTACCCACATATCACTCCTTGCCTTTCATCTTTCACATTCTTTGACAACTAGGGCCGACATAATCAATCTCAGGGACACACCCAAATTCATCAAAATCAATCACATCCATCCAAAATACCTCATTTGCTCCGCTATAAGTCTTCCTGCTGCTGGCTATACCCCAGCGATCCCCTGCAAGCGAAAAGGATCGCCTCCAGCCGCTGCTTCAGGTAGCCTTCACTGGCTTGAACAATCCAGCCTGGGAGTTGTACAGTTGTACACATCGGAACTTCTGAATCAACTATATAATAGCTAATTATCCCAAATGATACTAAGATCTTTAGTTTTGACATCTAGGTCTAGATCTGTGAAATTTGTCCGTGGGGCATGTGGGCCTACGCCTACACTATGATAAATTATAAAGAATAGCACTCCAAATCAATTCCATCAATTAAAGTAGGGGTGTTCTTATCTTCCTATATCGGTTTCATTGTCGCATCCATTGCCGTGCTGGAAGAGAGACAAGTGCTTTGAGCTATAACGTCCATGTTGTGCAGCATATGTCCAAAGAATGCTGTACTTTGGGCAGCCATGGGCAGCCATCCTTTTTTTTCTCTCTTGGACAGGGTCTGCATCACCAGCCTGGCCACATGCCACAAGGTGCCACTTTGGTCATGGTCATGGAACAGGACATAACAGGACCACCTGGTGGCTTCGACACGTCCCAAGGGCGGCACCTTGGTAGCCACCACCCCAACCATAGGATGGACCCCAACCTCTGGCTGCAAGTCCTGAGACTTCGGGCAGCGGCAGTCCGTGGCATCCCCTTAATGATTCCCCTTGGCCTCGACCGGCTGTCCTGGCGGCATGTTGGGCCGCGGCACGAAGCCAGGGCGAGCCGCCTCAGTTGCAGCAAGCCCTGCAGTAATGCAGGAACCTATCTGAGACGTACTGAATGACACTGAAAATGATTGAAAAAAATCAGGTTGCTAACTTTTATCTTCCAACCTCAGGAAATAGAGTCTGGGCATATTTGACATTATCTGGGCATATCTTGTGTATGCGCATTCCCAGGCACAAGAATCGTCAGGCATCCCTCACAAATACAATTGTGGACCTCTTGGAGTCATCCCCACATCATCTGCACTTCAAAGGCACCACGGGCTGCGCTGGCCATTGAGTGGTGCCCGGCCATCCGCCAGACTTGGGAATTGGGGTGCCACCCTTCCCTCCCCAGGACCTCGGCTGCTAGAAGATGGCAACTGATGGGCCTGATCTGGGGAAGCCAATGGGGGATATCACTGATAACACAATTATTGTAATATCAATCAATTAAAGGTAATAATATGTAATAATTATGTAATTAGCCATTACGGGATCATTTACTTTTGGAGAGCCACCTTGACTGGGAAACAAACGCATTGTACATCTTCAATAAGAATCGTTCGTGGTTTTGAATGGTGCCAGGGCAAGTTCTGCTAGATTCTGCTAGTCTCGTCCCATAAATGTGACTGGAGTGAGACAAGTAGCGTCTGATGCGGCTGCGTCATCTGCTGCTGCATGATGGCCGAGAATTTCAGCCTGCAGCTTTCCTGAGGGATGCATCCCATGGGCACATATGGATCAACATGGATCGAGATGGATCGAGATGGCAAGCCCTGACAGTGAAGACATCAAGATACACCATGTGAATCAAGTGCCACATCCGCCACATCCTGGTCACCCCATTGACACGTCCATCGTCCCAGGGATGCCCAGCGTGAGCCAAGGGAGCCAAGTGTCATCACCAGCCTCCAGGCGCCGTTGCCTTTCTCTCCGAGCTTCCTCTGTGAGGCGCAACAACTTCTCCTCTGATTGAAGAGATTTGAAGAGTAATCACTGAAAGATCTGACAACCTCGAGGCCTAAACCTACCCAAAACAAAAAAAAGACGACAACACACAGCCCTTGTGAGCATACCAAATAGGCCATTGCTTGAGGTAGTAAAGATCAGAATCCCACCAGTTGCAGTGCTGGTTTCACCAATTGCCCACACACTTTCCATTATTCTGTGCAAGGCTACCTTCCTCTGCCCACACACTTTCCATCATTCTGTGCAAGGCTACCTTCCTCAGAGCAATCCCAAAACAAAACGTCTGAAATCACTAGCTTCACTGGCCGAATAAAATGCCAGAGTGCCAGGTCGGCAGTCTGTTCTTCAGTCACAGGTGATAGGATCCCATTGTCGACCGTCACGACGTCTTTGATGAAGTCCTTGTTCAAACAAAAACTGGCAACCTATATTGCAACACATTGCAACATGTCACACACCGGACCGCTGCAGCGCTTTTCATAGGCCAGCTGGCAGCCATACGCTCATTTGCACCAAGGAACACAGACTTCGGCCGCCGTTGTGACACCAAACAACTTCGGGTTCAATGCCTTTCGGAAACAGCGGTTGTAGTAGTAGCCGACATGGGACTCGTGGATTCCTGGCCTCCACAGAATTCCGAAGTGGTCTAGGAATCCATCCACCAGCATGATGGTTCACATAGCTTTACCAATGGTTTTTATATATACATTGGTTTACCATTGCTGTGAGTTTGTTTGGAAATTGATTTGCCAACATTTGGGGTAGAATCAATCAGCAAGTTGCTGATATCCTCCACTTTAATCCGAAATCAGCTGTTTGAATTGCATAAGCTCAGCAGTCCTCTCTGGATCAGTCACCTCCTGGATTGCAAGCAAATGCACAATTGAATGAGCTGCAGTTGTAAAGATAACTCAGCGGACCGGAATGCCCTGCCATGGCACTCTTGATTCCAACAATGCCCTGCCCCAGTCCTGTCGGAAGAATTGCATGAGCAAAGATACCTCAAAGCGCAGGTTCATCAATGCCCAGTCCTGGCGTCCAGGGGCCATGGATCACTGGTAAAGTGGCAAAGCATTGGGTCCTCGAAGGTGAAGTTCGCAAACAGCGGCTCTCCTGGGCGATTTGGGATGCGAAATTTATGGCGATGTCTCAAGCTTGTGTCAACTGTCCAACCATCCTTTTTGATGCTTCTTGGGATACTAGTAATGGGGGGGATGCAGGGATGCAAGATTGGAAACCATTCCGGTTTACCCAACTTTGATCCATACCCGTGACAACCCCGAGCCAATGTTAACAAAGCCTTCGCCAATGTCGTTGACGTCCACGGTGAAAATGTCCGGAGGGACAAAGCCCTCCAGCTCAGCATCATCTGCGGTTGCCTGGCGCCAAGCTGCCGATCATCGGAAATTTGAAAAAGGAAGTGATGCATCGCGAACGTCCAAAACATTCCAAAACCATTGGGTTTCAATACTACAATAATCATCAATAATAATCATCAATAATTGTCATCAATAATTGTCATCAATAATTGTCATCAATAGTCTATTTATAATTTGATCCACTTTTGGACGATTTGGAGGTACTGTACCCCGCCTCAGCTTCTCCCTCAGCTTCACCTTCGGCACTTCCAGCCTCCTGGGATTGGTCCGCGGATATGATCAACCGCTTGATGTGGTGATGTTCATGTTGAACTAGGTTGCACTGTAGGTATCTATAGGGGAAGTAAGTGATGTTGGAAACCACAAGATTCTGGGATATTCTGGGTCTCCTCTACCATGTGGAGCCAGGGAAGGAATGCCAACAGAGATCTAATGACCACAGGGTTAAAAGCCTAGCTATGGGTCCATGCTCCAGGGTCCTTTGATTTCTCCCTTTCTTGTTTCTGGTGGTATCTCTTCTCCTGCTCATGGCCCACAGAGAAGAAGGTTCCACCGTCAAGGTAATAACTCGGCCGATAATGACAACTGGTTTCAGGGAAGACATCAGGCACCAGATGGGATGCACAGAATGACTTGAATCTTTTACTCATGCATGGACATACAAACGCAACCTCTAAAACAAAAATAATAACATTTCAAATGGAAGTACATCTTATTTATCTAGATAATGTGTATGTCTGTGCATAGATATATATATATATATATTATAGTATATTTATATCATTATATATAATTATATAATTATATATATAAGTTTGTCGCCTTCCCTTTTCCACGCGGCTGAGTTGATTCTATGCTGCAGTGCCACTTGTTGCACGAAAAGCAGCGTCTGTACTTCCATTGCTCCCCCATGTTGCCCGTCTACCTTTCAACAGCTGATACCATGTCGAACATGGAATGTTCGACTCTGCAAAGGCCTTTGCCTCCTGCAACAGGTCTGGGAAACTGGCTGCTGCAAGGCCAATCATCTCTTTTGAAGCTGCAGGAAGTCTTTCAACATAGGTAATGTATAGGACCTCCTGCAGGTAGATCTCCATTGTTTTGACGGTTGCCCATCTGCCACGCCTTCTGACAACTTCTGAGTCTTCGCAGCTGCTCAAAAGGTGAGATGCCCCTCCTGGCCTAAACGACGAAAGGTCAAAAGGCCTGAGCCGCCCATCATTTGTCTGAGGCAGCTTCAAGGCCTGCATCAAATCACCAAAGCGTCTTCTCAGGGTAGCCGCTGACAGGGGCCAAAGCTTCTCAGTGCTGCCCTTTCCAGAAAAAGCAATATCTAGCAAAAGCACCACATCTGCTGGATCAACCCTAGCCGCCTGATGCTTTGCATGCCTTCCCCTTGTCTTTGGTTCTCGAATTTTCAGCAGTGCGTACTGAGTTCCGGACACAGCATCCCTTGGTAAAACCAAATCTGCACGAGTCGCCTGAAGCACCTCTCCGATCCTCAGGATTCCACACCATGCTAGGCCAAAGACTGCGGCCTCATTGAGCCACCCCCACAGGATGGCAACTGACATGATAGCCAGCAGCACAGAGGCTGGCAATGCAGGGTGATGTCCAAAAGGTTCCTCAATCCAGGAGTATGCAAAATCCCATGCAACTGCTAACTGCTTCCGTATCTGTGGCCTGGCCGCAGCGACACTGTTGACAGTCTCTGCGTAAATTCCGTACGCCTTCCCTGATCTATACAGCTCTTGCCCAGAGGCTACCAGCCATCCCGCAATCTTTTCAGGGTCAGCGGGACGATCCCGCAAAAGAAAAAGAAGCGAAACGCCCTTGCTGTTCCATAACCAGGTTGGAAACTGTTTCAGCAGTTTTCGCCGCCGCGTTCTTGTCACATCCAAAGCAATTCTGTCACCAGTCGGCAGGAGTCCTGCCCTCAGTTGCTCGTTTTCTCTCCGCTGCAGATGTTGGCTCCATGGCAAGCGCGCCCAGCCGGAAATCCACGGGAGAGGAAAGTCGTGAGGGGTCAGACAGGCAGATCAGAAGTCCAAGGAGATTGAAGCACCCAGCCCGGAAGAGAAGTCGGTGAAGGACAAACCAGTAGGAGCCGCACAGCACAAGACCACCAAGAAGGCAGACAGCACGCCACAAGAAGTCCAACAGAACGGAGAGGCATCCGAAGTCCAAAAGTGAGGCAAATCCAAGGTTCGGAAAGGCACAGACACGATCCACAAGGGAAAGGAGCACAAGGAGCCGAATCCAATTTGCAGCACTTTGCTTAAGTCCATTCCGGTGTAAAAGTCCAAAGTCCAAACCGGAAGCAGCACGGATGCTATTCGGGCAGGCTGGCCGAAGAGGGACCTCTCTTGTCGGGTCATCGGCAGTGTTCAGCCTAGTAGGGCAAAAAGGCCAAACAGGATACAGGTCAAAGCAGACCTGCAGGACCGCCGCTTTTCTCAGGAGGGGTTGCAGCAGGCGTGAGGTTGAGCGGCCCTTCAAGAGAGCACCCTTGGCGACTGCAGAGTCAAGGAGAGACAGAAATCTGACATGCGGAGTTTTTTGGACCAACTTCAGAAAGGACCCTCACTGCAGCCGAAACCTCCAAGGATCTCCAAGGCATTTATGTGGGGGGACCTCCTCCAAAACCAATCAGAAACTATCTCCCACTGAAGGTCTCCGCAATGTCATTGATCACCACTGACTCAAGCCCCAGCACGGACCACTCAGAATCCTCCTCCAGGGACAATCGTCTCAGGGCCCTTTTGAAGGCAACCGCCAAGTGCATGCCCATTGCAGGTGGGTAGATGGCGGAATTCTTGGTACCTTCCTTCTATTCTTACATGTCGGTGACCCCCACAACACCTCATTTCAACCTCCTCCGCAAACAAGCCATACAGAAGGAAACGAAATTCTTTCTGGTGGATGGAACCGAACATGCAAGCAGCCAGGACAGCCTCGCAGAAGTCTCCAGATTCGACCAAGGAAATCCACTCACGTAGCCAAGCCATCTTTGACCGTCTTGGTTGCTCAAGGCCGCACGGGCACCTGTGTCGCTTCCCGTACCGCAACAGCAAAAGAGATTTGAAGGCCAGCGAGTTTCCATGCAAGACCCTAGGGTTCTCACGGCAAAATCCATAGGGCTCTTTGTAGGACCTCAGACTGGGGTATGCTGCAGGGGAGAAGGTAGTGCAGGGGGGCTCTACCAGAAAAGACCGGAACCTCTTCTCCTTGATCATGTGCATGACCCACATCAGCAAGTCCAAGTTTGTGAGATCATAGTGTGGTGGCGATCCAGACAAGTCCAAAGGTGGTGCAACGGTAAGACCCAGCTCGACAGCCGCAGCACTGACAGCGCCAACCCCTCCGCAGATCTCAACAGACAAAGTCAAAATAAAGCAAGGGGGAGGCTTTTGGTCTTATCAGCTGAGGTGGCAAAGGGTCCTCCTCATGGTCTTCACCAACATGCTTCAAGATCTCACGAAACCCCGACTCAAGCATGACATACTGGCCTTTCAATTCGGAGTTCAACCAGACCTCTTCACAGACAGCATGGTCAATGTCGGCCCTCACAACGGCTCCCTTCGCCAAAGACGCATCAGTGGCAAACACATGACCCAAGTAGGACACCGCAACATTGGAACACATCAGAGGCGACAGTGCAGAAAGGACAACAAGCTCCCGGCTGATGCTCCTGGGCAACGGAAGGATCACGTCCTCTTTGGCTTCAGGGCAATGCACACCAAACGCAAACAGTCCATCAACGACCGACGCAAGGCAACGGCGGTAAAGCAGGCAAGAAGTCCAATTCCCTGCAAGTCGAGAGGCCAATGAAGGCGTAAGTCCAGGCAATGCAGCAGCTCTGAGGGACAAGGCTGAAAGGGCAAGTCGCTTTCCCAACGGTGCTCCAACTGACACGCAACCAGCAGCAACTGCAAAGGGGGTGGAAATCACTTCAGCCCCAGCGGCCTTGAAGTGGGTCTTTGCAGCAATGTCTTTCTCGTCTGATCCGATGAGCCCCTCCCGGGCATAAACCTGACGAGCTCTTGCAAGTGCATCAGCGGCCGCAGACTGCAAAGGTTGAACAAACACAGATTCACGCCCAACCAGGAAAAAAGTCATCAATGACAAGTCCACTGTAGAGCGGCCCACTCGGGAATCCATGTCGGCCGAGAATCTGTTCACCCTTTCTTAGCAAGCCAGCTTCTTCAAGCAAACCCTGGTGTGCGCACAAAGCGAACTCAACGCCTAAGTGATCCCCTTGGAAGAGAGACCGGAACACCGGAAAAACAGGGCCCTCAAACAGTCCACGTTTCTTCTTCGCCTCAGGGGCTTGACCAAGCTTATCACCTGCAACCTCTCTTTGGGGAACCTTCTTCTTTTGAGACCTAGTGACAAACCTCTGAAAACCCTCCAAGTGACAAACATCAGGCTGTTCATATGAGAAGGGCAGCATGTTGCTACGCGCACGTTCATCTGTGACCATGGCCTGGTGGTAGAAGTCCCTCCTGTCGGTCACAGAGGCGACCAGCTTCTGCTGAAATCTCTTCACCCACAACTGCGTCAAAAGTGGGCCAGGCGGCAGCCATTGCGAAGGACCATCATACGAAAACTCACTCATGTTGACCCTTCTTCTGTCGCCAATTTGGCGGTCGGCTTCTGGGCTTTTATAGGCATTAAAAACCCTGCTGAACATTCCATCAACTATCGGATGCTCAAAGAAATCCAAAAGACCACGAGCATCCCACACGCGCATCAACTCCATGCATTCCGCACGCGACTCCTGATGGAACTTTGGTGCATAGGCCTCATCAACCTCAAGTCCATGTTGCAAAAACGCAGGCTCAACAAAGGGCAACCACAGTGAGCTATCCAAGTAATCTTGCATTCTCCACTTGCCTTCTCCAACCAACCGCAGACGACCGGCATCCAAATTCCGGTATGGCGCAAGCTGAGGAAACTTCTCAGGAGGGAAAAGACCAGGATCAGGCTGGAAGTCTCTTGGCCCATCAAGGTAGGACTGCACAAGCTCTGGACAAACCCTGACGAACTTCTCAAGCTGATACAAACATGCACCCAATTCAGGACCGGATCTCCCTGGGGCCAACGAAAAGGACTCAGTGGAAGATCCACACACCGCAAGCAAAGACCGAAGCCACGCAATGATGCGGGACTGGGAACAAGTTGGCCTTCTTCCAAGCTCCTCCAGGGTAGGGTAGCGACCAAGATACACAAAATTGAGTGTGAAGATGGTCACATGAAGCAGGCGAGCCCTGCACAGCTTTGACAGCCTCCTCCGTGAAAGCCTTGGGAATCCTCCTCCGATGCAAGCAGGAAGCTTTGGCAAGGGCAAAAGGAAATGCAGTGGTAGACAGTGACTTCGACTGTCGCGTGGAAAGAAAACAAAAGGATCTCTTGAGGTGCCATGCAAAATCAGTTCTGCTCCTCAGGATCCAACGGGGCAGGCACATTGCCCATTTGGGAAAATTTATAGACTCCCCAAGAGGATTTGACTCCTGCTCCTCTTGGGATGAAACGACTTGGTTGCCCTCAGGAATGTCCTCTTGAGTCCCTTTCATTCCTCCTCGGCTTCGTTGGACTGGCCTGTGTTCTGGGCCTTTCCTCCTCCCTTTCCTTTCTTCTTGGCGGCTGCCTTTGACTTTGGGGCAGGATCCCCTGTTGGCTGTGTTCTTTGAGGACCTCCTCCAGTGAGCTCTTGGCGGTGCGTCGTGATGACGTCCAGCTCCTTGATGTACGCCAAGGCAACCGTGACCCATCGTTGGTCTGCCAACGGGCTGAACGCCCTTGCTTTGGACAGGCTGCTCTGCTGCCTGTTGACGAAGATGGTGGAGGGAGGGTCTTCTTGAAGGGTCAGTAAGGCTGCTAAGTCGAACCTCCCCCCGTCCAACACCGCCTGATCCAATCCCACCGCCAGCAAAGCCGCAGCGTCCTTGGCTGCCCCGACATTGTCGGCTTGAAGAAAGTCCATGATCCCCATGACTTGGTAAAGGATCAAACCCAAGTCCCGGTGGCGGCCGAAACCCCCGAAACGTTCCATGTAGAGGGTTCCTGAAATCCCCCTCCTCAGCAGCTCTGAAGGGGTGGCCATTGCTGAGCTCGTTGGCTGCATGCGACGGGCCATGCTTCGGAGAACCGAGAAGTAGAAGCTCCCGGAGTGGGTGGCCAGTTCTGCTTGGAGTTTTGCTCTCCCCATTGTTCCACGGGTTGAGGAGCTGGCAGAGGTTGAGCTTAAGTCCATCATGGGGTCTTGCTGGGACTGAGTCAGCTGGCCAACAAGGGCTGTCATAGCCTGGGACTGGGCATACATGGCCTTGGCAAGATCTAGGTCTGGGGCTGGCGCCAAAGGCTTGTCCTCCTCCAAATTCACAAGGTCTTCTGCTGAAAGTCCAACTGCTTCTGAGCGGGAGTAAATCCAAGGTCCCGGGTTCGAGGAGGGGCGGCCACTGCTTTGGCAAGAGCTCCTGCAGGAACTGTCATTGGAGTTAGAGAGGAAGACAGGGGCTGAGAAAGTCCAAGTGCCCCGGCTCTTGAAGGAGCCACCAGCCGACTCTCCAGCTGTTGATGCCTTGTAGCAAGGTCCTGAATCTGACTGGACAGAGTTGGAACAACTCCCAACAGCTGGTCTAGGGAGGCAGCCAGTGAAGCTGTCGTGACTCTCTTTGCCTTGTCTTCTGGTCTTCCTCTTCCAGTAGGCGTGGCGCCTGCCTTTGGCGATCTCTTTGACTTCACTCTTGAGGCAGGTGACGGCCTCACCTCCCTCGGAGGCGTTTCTTCTCCTTCCTCCTCCAGATCCTCTATGTGGCCATTGGCAGAGTAAAAGGCCTTCCACCGCTCCTCGGATCCAATCCTGAGCAGCAGCTAGCACCTCTTGAGGACTGGGCAGCACAAAAGGGTTGTCTGCATCGAAAGGCAGAGCTATGTCTTCTGGCATCTCTGCAACGCGCATCTGTGAAACAAGGTCTGCGGAAACGTCCACCAACACAACCTCCAACTGACTTCCTGCAAGAGACCTCACTCCTCCGTCCACCAGCATCCCTGGAACAACGACAGAAGTTGAGGCGCCAATTGGACCTGCATCTTGACCTGCATTGGCTCGCGCTAGCACCTGCTCTGGAACAAAACCTGGGGGCACAGACAGAAGGAAACCACCCTGACGTTTTTGCAAGACCACAACTATGGCTTCGCTGGCGCCATCTGCATCGGGAACTGACGGCCATTCTAGGATGTAGGACTGCAGGTCCTCTTCCACCGTGACCAAACCTTGGAAGGACAGGATCTCCTCGGCTGCAAAATCCAAAGCCATCGCAAACAGGATCAGGGCAAAACAGAGATTGAGTCTTCGTCAAATCCAGCTGCCTGCAAATAGATCCTTGCTTCAGATTCACTGGGGAAAGACTGTGACACCGAGTTGGAGCCTTCCAACGAACCAAGGGCACGCCAGTATGAAGCTGAAGAGCGGTAGATGACAGGACAAGGGACACCAGCAGCACGTGCCACAGCGTAGAACCTCGAACGGAAATCAAGCGGTGGGGTCCGGTTTGGAGAAAAGACCCTTGAGTCCAACACCGCCTTTGCCCAAAGTCCAGCAGTCCAAGCCCTGGAGGCACGGTCGCGACCAGACAGAGTAGCTCCAGCAACAGACGACCAGGGCAAGCAGGAAAAGTGGAAGCAATCTGGTCTCGGGTCTCAAGTCCAATTCCACCCCGAGTAGCAGGCGTGGCAGGCTCTGGTGCCTCAGACAACAGTTCAAAGGACCCAGCAGAGGCAGTAGGGGAACGAGCACGCGCAGGCTGAAAGGTGGACACAAACTGGACGAAGTCAGCAACCAACCCAGGAGCCCCAGTAACGACCACACGCAAACCCGGCAGGTCAACGGAAACCTCAATGCCTTCGCCGTGGTTGCTGCTCATGCAGGTATTCCAACAACACAGATCGAGGGTTTGCCGGAGCAGGAGGGGCCAAGTGCACAGGGCCAGATGGATGGAAGGGCCGTGGAAAGGAAGCAGGGACAAGGTCAAACCTGATCAAGATCCAGGCACAAAATCCAACACCAGTGCACAAGCCAAGCAAAAAGGCCGCAAGGAGAGTTCCAAAGCTGGGTGAAGTGCAGTAGAAGGGACAAGCCAAGCCGAAGGCGTTAGTCTTAAGACCCCTCACGACAAAATCCACAGCTGAAGGGACCTCGAGCATCAAGTCTTGAGCGCCACGCACAAGTCCAGTTGCAAACTTACAAGCATATATATACATTATATTCAATTATATGTATTATATGTATTCATTGTCTGCTATGTGTATATATAAATATCTATTACTAGAGGCATTTATGGGCCTTTATACGAGCCAAGTGTCGAATATGCATTCCCTACTACAGGTTTTGATCTCATGGAGACGCAGGCCTTGTCAGCTCGAAGCTCCGCGGCTTGCTGCCTGACTGGATCTGCCCTGAAGTCCTGCGAAGTGAGGAATGATGATGGCTGGAGGATGTTTTACACACATAGATACGATAATCATACATGTCACGTTTCCATCCAATCAACTGTATTCAACTGTTTACATGTAGATATGTAATTACATATAGGTCATATATGTATGCAGTATACAGTTGCATTATAGCCCTCCATGTGCAGCTGCTAGACCTGTGGCATCTGATGCATTGTGGTGCCATGTAAGCTTGACGTTTCAGTGTCCTTCTGCTTCACCTGCCACTCGTTGGACAACTTCGACCAATCGCCCACCTGTTACCGTGGGTAGTTGTTTCTCTTGATACGAAGTACCAGACACCAGACAGTTCGACAAACAAAATGAAGCCAGCCGAAAAAGATACTATATACAAGTCCCACCCTTGCACAAGCAGGAGTTAAATCAAGAAGAATTTGTCTCAATGCAAGGGATTTGCATCCCTGTGGTTCTGGTGGTGTCTTAGGAGCAGAACTTGCAAAGGACCAGGATTGCTAGTTGCCACAATCATGCATTGATGTTGCTGTGATCCTATTATCTTTAGCCTGTATGAAAAAAGTGGATGCATTATGTATTGCATTGTTATGTGTACACTGTGTACACACATTATGATTATTTATGATTCATGACCAATTTTCAACATCCCCTACACCCCAAGACTACCTACAATGTACTGTATCATACTGTATCATATATGCCCCATGAAAATTGTACTGGTACTTCAGCATTGGCAGCCGTTTCAACATTTTACATCCCTTCTTCGTACGTCCTTTATGCTATATGTTTGCCACGGTCAGCAGGGATCACCAGGAATCTATGGCCCCGTACTCTGGCGATGAACCACTCGGACGGCGCAAGATCCTCTACGCGGCTGGTGATCTTCTTCGCTTGCATCCACGACCTGCAAAAAATCATCAAGGAAGTTGGTGGAGATGCGTGGAGGGCATTGCAAACCAATATGTTTATACATAGGGGAAACACATGTAGTACGTTATACAACGATGGCAGCCACTTTAAGCTAGAGGCACACTTGTCTTAATTAGGACAAGATCTCGCAGGATCTGATGCCAGCCTCATGTACTCCTTGCTTGCAAGCTCTGTTGCCCATTCGTAGCGAATCTCCGTAAAGTTTTCTTCATCTGTTGGAAGGGTGAAATCTGCGAAGGTACCTGATTGGAGTTTTCCATGCCAAACAGGGTGGGGGTACCATCCTGGTCATGATGATCAACATCACACCAGACATCGTGTCAGTTCTACATTGTAGATCATTTGTAGAACGACGCTTGCGACACTTGCTTCAAAACAAGGGCAAGTTGCTGTTGAAAACAGATGCCACCATGTCGGTAACAGGCCGTGGCAAGAACCAAAGTTTCTGCTCCTGCCGGGAAGACTTGAGAATCTGAGACGGGTTCAACGGTTCAACCAACTGGATCCCATGCGAACCACACGTACAGGGACCAGCCACGGCGCCTCTTCATCGAGTTCTGCCACTGGAGGCTGCTCTTCTTCCTGTGGTTCCTCCTTCATCTCAACATCAGGCTCCTCCTTGGGGCTGAGACTGAGAAGTTTCCACAGCTGAGATGCGATGATTTGTTTCTCTGAATGAGAGGGACAAAAACGACGTAGGCGTATGCAAGATTTATCTGCAGTATACACAATAGATATCTGTACCATGTCCTTTCAGTTCATTTCATACCAACTTAAGGGGCTGCACGATTTCCCCGCCTTTACGCTCTCTTCTTTGCCTTCTTCTGTCTTCACCTGTGGGGCCATAAGTCGCAAAGACTAAAGATAGCCAGGTTTGAACAGACTGAAAACTGGGTGACATTTGGGTGTGTAGGTGTGTATGTGTGTATGTATGTCTGTCTGTCTATCTGACTGTATGAATGTATGAATGTACGAATGTATGAATGTATGTGTGTAGTGTGTATGTGTATGTATGTGTGTGTGTGTATGCGTATGTATGTGTAGTGTGTGTGTGTGTATGTGTATGTATGGGTGTGTATGTGTATGTATGTGTCTGTATATGTATGTGTATGTGTATGTATGTGCGCGTATGTGTATGTATGTGTGTGTACCATCTGAATAGATGTAAAACTTCTACTTATTGGGGGGGGCCGTTGGGGAATCGCGCAGTCGACGGCCAACGAAGACGCTGCACTTTTCCCGTGTAACCGTACCTGCAGGACTGTGGTGGTCTTATATCGTCAATGTCTATTGCTCATTTCATCTTAATGCTGGTGTTTTTGCAGGTCCGATGCATTCCATCTACCCTATTCGCAATGACTGTTCTGATCCAGTGTGTTACTCATGTCGGAATCCGTCATGGTGGCATGAGCCCTAATTGGGAATACCTTTCCAGGTAAACTGCCGGAATCAACGACCTGATCTCCGAATTGACAGTTTTATAGCTGGTAATTCGCGTAAGTAAAGTGGTGGAACAGTTGGCCATGTTCAGTTTTCACCCAAAGTTGTCGCTGTCGTAGTGTTGAACAACGTGCCGCTGTATTGGGCTTCACTTTCAGTTGATTGTCGTCACTTCTCGTGGTTGAACAGTGGGCTGCCCTCCAGGGCATTCACTTTTTTCTGGATGTCTCGACGTCGACCTTCAGTGTTGAACAATTGGCCGCCGTATTTGGCAATCACCTTTTCATTACTGATGGCTGTGAAACCTCCTTTTCCAGCTTTGCTCGAATGATTTGTTGAATTCACACCATGTGCAACATGATGAACAGGTGTCAGGACATGCCTTCAGGTATGGTACCTCTTTGCTTTTAATGGTTCTCTGGTGAGGTTCAGTCGTGCACCTAATTTAATTCATTCGACTGTGACAGCCGTTTATGGGACTTCGGTCCGACTAATATTTGACAGCGGAGGGCCCTGAGCCTTGTCACGACACTGCATGATCGTAGTTGAATGCATCTTGTAACTAAGCCCCCATTGGTCCCCTATTTCATGCGTTCTCCCGTGTGTGTCAGGTAGGTTTGGGTCCTTCGCGTGCCGAGGTAGGTGTCTGGCTCCTGCGTTGTAGGTTGTGTTAGGCGCTTCCGTCCGCTCCCCCCTCCTCTGGTCTGGTTTTGGTCGTCGTCCGTCCGCTTTTTCTTTTCCCTTGCCTTTCCAGGGTTTGCCCGTTCTGGGGTAGGTGTGTTGGTGTGTTGGTGTGTTTGTGTGTGTGTTTTCTCCGCTACCATTCCCCGTCCTGGGCTCCGGTTAAGTAACTTTTCACCTCATTTTCACCGTCATCTCATTGTCACTTTCATTTACATTTTCTTGTTGTTGCCCCGCCGCGGCGGGGCGTGTGTGTGTGTGTGTGTGTGCCATCTATTCAGAACTTCTACTTCTTGCGGGGGGCCGTCGGGGAATCGTGCAGTCGACGGCCAACGAAGACACTGCACTTTTCCCGTGCAACCGTACCTGCAGGACTGTGGTGGTGCACCTGGGCGCATATAAGTCGCAGCTGGTGGCCACCCTAATCCTATTATATATCTTATCGCTGTTGTCTTATNAACCGTACCTGCAGGACTGTGGTGGTGCACCTGGGCGCATATAAGTCGCAGCTGGTGGCCACCCTAATCCTATTATATATCTTATCGCTGTTGTCTTATATCGTCAATGTCTATTGCTCATTTCATCTTAATGCTGGTGTTTTTGCAGGTCCGATGCATTCCATCTACCCTATTCGCAATGACTGTTCTGATCNCTTATATCGTCAATGTCTATTGCTCATTTCATCTTAATGCTGGTGTTTTTGCAGGTCCGATGCATTCCATCTACCCTATTCGCAATGACTGTTCTGATCAAGTGTATGAATGTGTAGGTATGTGTAGGTATGCGTATGTATGTGCATGTATGTGCATGTATGTGTGTGTATGTATGTGTGTATGTATGTGTGCATGTATTATGTGTATGTATGTGTGTATGTATGTGTGTATGTATGTGTGTATGTATGTGTGTATGTATGTGTGTATGTATGTGTGTATGTATGTGTGTATGCATGTGTGTATGCATGTGTGTATGTATGTGTGTATGTATGTGTGTATGTATGTATGTGTGTATGTGTGNTGTATGTGTGTATGTATGTGTGTATGCATGTGTGTATGCATGTGTGTATGTATGTGTGTATGTATGTGTGTATGTATGTATGTGTGTATGTGTGTATGTATGTGTGTATGTATGTATGTATGTATGTATGTATGTATGTATGTATGTGTGTACGTGTGTATGTATGCATGCATGCATGCATGCATGCATGCATGAATGTATGTATGTATGTATATTACCATCGCCCTCTCCAAGAGTTCAGTCACATGTGTATGCGCCGTGTGTTTGTAGGGAGGTAAGATATGGATGACTCATCTCGTCCTTTACCGTGACTTTCAGGGAAACGATGTGAAAGTCTTCACATAGTCAAGAAGTCCGGCCAGCGGGTATGATTTGGAAGACAGATCTGAGAGAAAAGCCATCTGGTTAAGTTGAGAGTTGAGCACCCACTCTATCGCAGTATTTGCATATATTGGT
Organism: Symbiodinium sp. clade C Y103; assembly: GCA_003297045.1. Classification (NCBI taxonomy): domain Eukaryota; class Dinophyceae; order Suessiales; family Symbiodiniaceae; genus Cladocopium; species Cladocopium sp. clade C. The sequence continues at coordinate 72,972 of BGPT01001983.1, read as the reverse complement.
GGCTTCAAAACACCACGTGCCCATTATTTCTTCCGTTTTTCCCTTCAACTCTGTCAGATGCTGACAGCCTCTTCGTCCTTCGCTTCTTCAGCTCCTTCCGCCTAACATGTTGGGTTCTTGAACGCTGATGAAGGGCATAGTATACACCACATGTGTGACTAATGGGTTGGCAATATCAATGTACTGTTACAATATATCATAACCTATTCCATATATATATATATATATGGGCCACTGATTCCGATGCAGCCATTTCATTCATTTCCACTCTGCCTGCTGGGTTTACAATTAGGTCCACTGAGTTGCTTGAGTTTGGCAGTAGTTGAAGTTTCAGATTCAATCTGATGGGGCGTGTCCCACGTTTTTCCAACTATCATTGGTACCTGCTGTAGCTGGACCTGGTTCGCATGACCATCTTGCCATCTATTCACCTCCCCGACATGTTCGCCTTGGTTGCTTCGAACATCTTCGTCTGAGCCTCCTGAGAAAAACGCCAGCAGTTTCAGAGCACAGCTTCGAGGCATAGACCAGAACAGTTCACAATAAATTTGTTTACATGGCAAAGCAGAAAACCAAAATAAACCAACCTTAGAACCTGTCTTGCATCCAATGCCTCCATTGCCTTTTGCTTCTCCATCTTTTCTCTCACGAGCTTTTGCTGCATCTCCATCTGCCTTCTCCGCTCCTGCTGTTTCGACATCCTCACTAAACTATCCCAAACAGAACATGTGCACAACCGACAAATCCATGCAAACAGGCACAGTACGGTAGTTCTTGCCCTTTCCCAGTTGTACACTGAATGGTGCAGTGTCAATGCGGGAGCGAGATACACCTTCTGGATTTTCCACTCTGTGTCCAGCTTCTCCTGCCCCCATTTTGCCCATCAAGCAGCGTCTAAAAATGTCTAAAGTCTACACGACGCAGTTCCGACACAGAGTTGAATCTTTACAGTCAACAGTCTTGCGTTTTCGATTTCCTCAGCTCTTTTGGGGATGAATGTCACATGTTGTCCCATATCACCAGCGTTTCTGATTGACCCATATTGACCCATGGCCCCTGTCCTGCTTCTCAGCCAGCACGGCTGCTCGAACTTTGGCTTTGAAGCTCTCGGGCGGCTCACCCACCACCACAGCAGCAACACGCCGAAAGTGTGGCAGGTCAAAGCGACGCAGCAAGTCCTGGCAGACTGGGCGGCTGCAAAAAGGCAGGGAATGGATGCGAAGATCATCGAAGATCATCGAAGATCATGGAAATGTACTGGCACCTATTTGGAAATCCATCCGCTCAACTTGCAGGAAGGACTTTCTGCAAGTACCAAGTCTTCATTTGATCAGAGTCAATGGATCAAACTGGGACTGCCAATTCTGGGGAAGCAGGGGCAGCAGGAGAAGTCAATCATTTCATAGCTCACTGGCACCAAATCATCGATCCCAACGGACACCCCTAGAGCCCTGCTCTTGGGGTCCTGTACCCGGAGCCTATACACCGGCACAGCAAACAAGGCTTTGGACTTGCAGTTGATGTGGGCCGGTTTCGGTCACATCAAGCAAGTCCCACACCATCACGGCAGCCACACCATGCCATTAAATAAAGAATGTCCATGGCGCTTTGCCACTGGCCGCACTGATAGCATGCAAGAAAGGCACTGTTGAAGCTGATCACATCTGCTAATATCTGCAGTGAAGCCATTTGATTCAACAGCATGCAAGCGACCTCCCAGCGCCCGCCTTTTTCACAGGCACTGATAGTGCTATTGTAGCTGATAATGTCCACCTCCACCTCCTCTGTCGGCATTGTTCCGAGCAATATCAAAGCCCATTCCCAACAGCCGTTTTTTTCACATGCGCTGATGGCACTGTTGTAGCTCACATTGGTAGCTTTCAGGGTGTTGTCTGGCATCATTTGCAGAAGTTCTAAAGCAAACAACCACTGACCACCCTTCTCACAGGCACTGATAGCACTGTTGAACCCAACTGCATCTGGCATTACCATCTCCAGCATCAAGAATAGCAGTACCAAGGCTTGTTGCCACATCTCAGCCCGGCCACAGGCGCTCATAGCAGCGCTAAAGCAAACAACGTTGGGGATAACCTTCCAATGACCCATGGCCTCCAGAAAGTTCACGGCCACTTCCCAGCGACCCTCAACTTCACAGGAGCTGATTACAGCGCTGAAAGTGAAAACGTCTGGGAGAACAGCGACTGCAGCCATTAAAGTCAACACCTCCAGAGCCAGTTTCCATTCTCCAACCTTCTGGCAGGAGCTGATTGCGCTGCTAAAACTGTAAACATTCGGAGTTACTCCGACAACTTTCATATAGTCCAAGAGGTGCAAGGCAACTTGCCACTGGCTGCCCTTTTCACATGCACTGATGGAGCTGCTATAGCTCACAACGTTCGGGCTGATGCGTTTGGATCCCATGGAAGACAGCAGGTGGAGGGCCTCTTCCCAGCGTCCATGTTTTTCACATGCACTGATGGCCTTGAAAGCGCTCAGGGCCCTTCAAACCACAGCACAACATGTCGTGCATGTAACAGTTTAAAGTGTCCAAAGTGTCCAAACATGTCCAAACCCTCGGCGGGGTCACAGAATTCAGTGGTCCGGGTTGCCAGCTACCTTGCTTCAAGATTCACTCCCGTCATGGGTCTTGACTCTGGTTCAGAAGGCGGCACCTTTATAAGAGGCTGGCGAGCCAAGCACTTTTGTGTTCAGGCCAAGGGGCACTGCTGTAGGAGATCACATTGGGGCTACTTCGTTGGCGCTCCATCACCTGCAGCAGTTCAAGCGCCAGCATCGTTTTGCCAGCCTTCGCACATGCACTGATTGCACTGTTGTATGTGATCACATCTGCCCCGTGAGGCTTCTTCCTAGGCTGCGAACATGGGGGCCGCATGGGCTCCAATAACCGAAGCAAGTCGAAAGGGTTGCACACCCTTGGTGCACACACCCGTGTTCTTCTAGCACACGGGCACACATGTTCTTAGGAAATGATAGATAAAATAGATCTTTTGGGCTTCTTTAGATCTGGTCAATTGGGGATCACATGCCATCTCCATGTTTGAACAGTGAGGCATCAGATCATGGTGCAAAGCATAGAACACAATGTAATTCCGCCAAAAAAAACGCCGTTGACGTACAATTCATCCTTATGGGCCAACTAGTCGTATAATTCTCGCGAATTTTTCTCAAATGGCTACAGTACTCGGCTACTCATATGGGGTACATTGCCATAGTTGGCTATGCAACAGCTATTGCTCACACTTTGAACATAGCAAGGGGCATGTGGCGCATCACCGCAATGGCCTGCTGCCATTTGCTCATCTTCTCGCAGACGCCGATGGCAGCGTTGCAGCACACGGTGTTGGGCGCCCGGCCGAGCTTCGCGGTGAAACGCAGCAGCTCCAAAGCCAGAGGCCAGCGCTTTCCACAGCTGATCGAACTGCTGTAGAACACCATGCCTTGGGAAATCTGGGATACACAGATATGGAGGGGTGGACAGAGGGACCCATGGACGGGCAGCGTGAAACCGGTACTGAATTCCACACCCCCTTTAGAAAAGTCCTTTTCCACGGTCAATCACGGTCGTCATTATTCTTTGTTTCAACATTCTTCCGCTACGTTTTGTCCGTCATCATATATAATTATCTTTTTGTATCATTGCATACAAGTACCGCACTAAAGAATACTCTAAATATATCCTTCGTATTTTTTTTACATTTTTTCTTTGCCACATTTTGCCATTCTGATTTCCTGTCTTGTCTGATCTGTGTCAATCTGTTATCCAGCCTGGTTTGATGTTGCTTGCCAGGAGTGATTGCAGCAAATTGCTAGACAAATGCCAACGAGAGCTCTTGGCCAAGATTGTGGCGAGGCTGCGAAGAGCGGGATCGCACCCGCTGGCATCAAGCAAATGCAGAATTAGGTTCCATTTTTTACTGATGGCACTTTTTGAAAACAGCTGCCATCGGCCATTCAGAGCCGATTCCAGTGAAAGGCCTTGGTGTTGCAATCTCTCCAGCACATGCAAACTCTCAGCCCATTCTGATTGATGCCCTTGTCCATCTTGTACTCTTGTTGTCTGATCCCACATGGTAGTCTCAACCTCCAGCTGTTGCCGCACCAGGACTTCACAGGTTTGAAGGCACTGCCATCCGGAAGGAGAGCGCTTAGACCTTGCAGCGCCCCAGGCCGATCTGCGCAGCGACCTGCGCGAACCCGCATGGTCCGGTCGGGCATCGGCATGGCGATCCGCAGCTATCAGTTTTGGCCAAGCCTGATGGCTAAGATTGGCTAAGGCATGCTGAGGCAATGATGCTCCCCTGCAGGAGGGCTCTGGATGCTTTTAGGTTATGACATGTTGTGACAGGTTATGGCTATTTCTCTGGTAATCTCTGGTGACTAAGCTTCTGTCCACGGCTTTAACCCCCACACTTCCCTCCACAACAACAAGCTTCATCAACTTGTACATCCCTCCCAACCATTCCAATATCGTCCAATATCCATCTGAGAAAGGTCCTGTCGTTCAGATTTCAGAAGATTGGACTTCACTTCCATCACCACGTAGTTCCGCGGAATCAAAGGAGCTATGGTGTAGAGAAGTTTTCCTTGGAACATCTTGGAGCCATGCTCATGCAAACTGCGCACTGCAATGAAATCTGGACCCTGGCATCTTCTGCGCATCCAAATCCAAACTGACCTATGAAAATGTGTCCAACATGTCCAAAGGAAGCCTGCTAGGATTTGGATGGAGCTGTAGAGTCTTCAGACTCTTTCGAGAATGAGCTCAAATCTTCCGCAGAATGACCACGCTGAGACACTGGGAGTCATTTCATCAAGCGCCTGAATTCCGAAGGTGATGTCGGGCTTGTCGTTGCTGTTCTTTAAGGATGTGGTCCTGCCAGTCCGAACGAAGTGGAGATTTGGAAACTAAGCGGCTGGCCTTTTGAGAACAATGACAATGAGTGGTAAAGCATGGTAAAGCATTTGGTAGAGCAGATTTTCGGTACTGATGCTTCTGAACTACAACATGCCCTTGAAAAATGGGTGCCAGATGGTGGCAGGAAGGGGCAAAGCTACCTCTGAAGACATGCATCAACTAGCTCTGTCATCTACCATGAAGAAGGCGGTGAATTGCAGTTGAGGCCCCAAAAGGTTTTGATTGGAAGATGGCTTTGTTGGGGACCCTCAAGGACGACATTAGCACCACTTTGCAGTCATTCGGTATCCGCAGGGTCCTGGGCTTTCCCAAGCCACTTCCTGTGGCCCATTCCACAATCTTTCGGTCCTTGGATGTGATGATGGATCCTCACAACGAATGGTGGAGCTTGTGGTGCTTGTGCTGTGGCAGTGGCGACCCTGGAGAGATCCATGCCTGGTAGTAGCCACCAAGTCAACATTGAATTTGGAATCAATCGCCCTAGGCAGAGTGGTTGCTTGTTGTTGTTGTGCTATGGCTATGTCCCTATGTCTTGGATTTTTAAGTACGAACTGCAACAAAGGCACGCTGACTTCAGTGTACCCAGGATGATTCTCCAAGAAGTCGTCCAACCAATCGAAGGTTCCTACAAATGGTAAGGAAATGCAGCCAAAGTGATCTCATTGTGCAGGATATGCAGGATGGTGCCGAGGAGTTGCCATGTGTGACCAACACCATCCACCATCTTTTGCCATGTCACATGCCCAGGGCCCATGACTTTCCAGTCCTTCATCTGGAAGCGCAATGGGAAACAAGATCTCAAACTTGCCATCTTGGCTAAAGCTCGAGGATGCTATCACTGCATCTTCCTTTGCTGCTTCCTGGACAGCTGTCTTGACTAGTTTGAAACATCGCACAAGTCTCTCATATCTCTCACTTTGTGAAAACCTGCTCCCTCAAATCAAGAGGCTGAGGACGGCCTGCAAACAATGCCTTCATTGGCATTTAAGTGCTACAGAATGTAGGCCAACTAGCTTCCCAAAGGTTGCGAACATTGTGTCCACTTGGAGTGTTTAAATTAAAGATTCCGGGTCGATTCTCCATTAATTGGGAGTCCTGAATGGTGCGGCACTCAAATGGCACTGGTGCAATCAAGCCAGGTCCGAAGTGCACCTTGCCAAAGCTGGAATGTGATTCAAGCACGGCTCATTTAGTCAGAAGCTCTACCTTTGGCACTCCTCTGACCACTGAAGCTATGCAGCTTCTCCGAAACTCTGTATGACACTTGGCTGGTTAATGTCAGTATGTTGATACGAGTATCTAATGATATCTATATAATCTACATTAATCTACTGTAATATCAAATATCTAGACTCAGCCACTACTTATCCATGTCTTACCCGCAAGGCACCTGCAAAGTCACATTTCTGAAGGAAACGTGAGGAAAAAGGGCATGGCCAACAAGCCCTTCAGGAAGCGGCTGTGGCTTCGACACCTGGTGTGACTTCCACTTCAGCGAGGCAAGTCCTAAAATGAGAAAGTGACATGTGTGCGTGCAATTGTGTGCAAATGTTTCGTCCATTTCATTCTAGCTGTCTATTTCATTCTCTGCGTGCTTGGGCCATGAACTATTTGAATCTATTTGACAACAAAGTTTCAAGACCGGTAGCCAGCAAGCGCAAACAGGTGAAGATGACACATCGGCATCCATCTCCCCTTTCTAAGCTGCAGGTAACAAAAGGCAGAGCTGTTGACTTTTTGCTGCGAGATGCCCGTCGGCCGTCTTTGAACAGGCTGATGGTGTTTGCATGTGGGCTGGCCTGTCAGGGGAGATGCATCCCTTGCTTGGCAGGCTTTGCCACCTTTACCCTGACATACCCTGACCCAAGAGTTCGACAATGTCGACATGTAACATTTCATACATGGTCCATGTCCCGCATCCGAGGGGCTGGGTCCAAGTTCAGGAGAACCCCAAAGACGTTGTCACGGACAAACCTTTCTGCCACGTTGGTCTTGATGGTCTTGTTGTTGATGAAGTTGATGAAGCAACCATCTGAATCGAAGCAGACTGAGTCTTCCTCAGCGCTTGGCTGAGCAGTTGCGCTGGGTAAAATTGCCTTGGCCTTGTCTTTGTTCTTCCTGGAAGTCGGGGCCCGTTTTCAGATGGGTGAGGTGTTACAAAGGTGTGGCTGCGGAAGACCTACCTGCTTTTCTCATAATCAGTATGTGATTATATATAGTTATAGTAGTACTCATGACATTTTGACTGATTCTTGCCATTTGCAGGCATTCTTTGCCCGCCACTTCTGCACGCTGACCAAGGTTCTGTCTCTCCAAGAAATAGCGAGGAGCCTTTCTTGGAGAAGCCCACCCTGCACTGCTGCCGAGGAATGGGCTGCAGCGGGGCCATTCGCCCTCCTGGCATGGCTGGGATGTTCACCATCTGTCAACCATCGGTGATGGTTCACATCCCCAAATGGATCAACGATGATATCATGGATCCCTGAAATGAATTAAAATGAGCCGTTGTCAAAGCTCTTGTTCTTCGCTTGGTTCAAAAGAAATAGGTATCGCTTTTGGGGGGGGCCCTATCGCTAACCATGGTTTTGTAAAAAAAAAAAGAGAAGAGGAACTGAAAAGGAAATGAGAAAGAAAAATAAAGAGGAACGGAAAAGGAAAATAAAAGGAAATGGAAAGGAAAAGAAAAGGAACGGAAGANAAAAGGAAATGAGAAAGAAAAATAAAGAGGAACGGAAAAGGAAAATAAAAGGAAATGGAAAGGAAAAGAAAAGGAACGGAAGAGGAAAGGAAGAGGAAAAGAAAAGGAAAGGAAAAGGAAAGGCAAAGAAACGGGNAAAGGAAAATAAAAGGAAATGGAAAGGAAAAGAAAAGGAACGGAAGAGGAAAGGAAGAGGAAAAGAAAAGGAAAGGAAAAGGAAAGGCAAAGAAACGGGAAGGCAAGTAAGAAGAACGGAAAAGGAAGGAGAAGGAACGTAGGGGGAAAGGAAGAGGAAAAGAAGGGGAACGGAAGAGGAAAGGAAACGGAAAAGGAACGGAATAAGAAAGAAAGAGGAAGGGCAAAGGAAAGAAAGTAAAAGGAAGAGGAAGCAGTGTCTCTCATTCCGGAAAAGGAAAGGAGGAAGGAAAAGGAGAGGACAAGAAAGGAAAGGGGGAAGGAAGAAAGCAAAAGAGGAAAGGGTCTATTAGTGGTCTGGGGCTACTTTTTGAACGAAAGGGTATCGCTAAGGTATCGCTAGGGGTATCGCTAATTTCGTCTCTTGCATCTAGGCAACTTTATGTCACGCTAAGGTATCGCTAGGGGTATCGCTAATTTCGTCTCTTGCATCTAGGCAACTTTATGTCAAACAATTTAAGATGTGGGTATTCTGAACAACTATAGGCTATAGGTATCGCTTTTGGGGGGGGCCCTATCGCTACACAGTGTTTTGTACACTTTCCAGACACCAATGAGCCCTCAATACATAAGTTAGTATACCAGAGTTTTGACCGTACCTCAAATGATCTCACATCTGCAGCTGATGCGGCCTGGCATGGTTGGCAGCAGGACCTCCACAACTCGGACTTCGAACATGTACCTTCCAATGGAAAATTGACGCGTCCTATTGCTTTTTGTGTTCAATGTGACTTTCATATCTTTTCATGTCATTCCTTCCTTTGCATATACTTGATCGTACTTGATTCTGCAACTATTGGTGCTTCGTCCATTCTTGATATTGCTTCGTTTAAAACTTCTAAACAGATTTAAACAGAATGCATCGCATTGCTGCCGAGAGGCCTCCCTGACTTCACTCCAACATTGGCGCGGGAAGCCGCCACCAGGAACTGCAATCCCGCATCGGACAAGCCCATCAGGACCTCCATTGGGCGTCAATGAAACATCATATGACATCATGTTAGGTTTTGTAACATATGGATACCCAAAACTTGGCCCAAAACCATTGGTTTTTCCAATGTGAAATGCGTCAAATCATGTTGAATCATGTGAAATCCATCAGCCACTTGCCACCGTGCAGAGCTGGTGCCTTGCCACCACTTGTGGGAATGACATTAAGAGTGCTATCCTCCGTCACCATTCCCACTGTCTCGGCGATTCGTGGTCGTGCATCCTGGAGAAGTGGCCAGCATCTTGTGGGGAGTGGATACCAAGCGAACAAATGATCAGTCCTTCGGCGCATCCTTTTCCAGCTCGTCAGCCTCTCCTGGGGTGAGCCACCATCAAAAAATCCCGTGCTATCATTTCAATCCACTTTACGTATGCATTTATTTTTGTGTGGACTGTATCTATTCTTCTACCTAATGCTCCAATGCTCACAGCTTGCCAGGGATTGCAAAGGTCCTTCATGGCTCGTCTTGGCAACCTGCAGGCACAGTCACGTACTCTCGACATCATCTTGAAGCAACATGAAGCAGCTGTATGGATTTGCTCGTGCCGAAAGGCACACATATGCTGATTATCAAACAAAGCTGACTGGCTTGATATGGAATGTCATCAAAGAATTTCATTCATCAAACACTTTTGGCTCAGGGGATGATGATCTTTAGTTCTATAATATATTTATGATCCTTTTGCATACCCACACCGTCACCGTTGCTTCTTGACCACTGTCGCTCCGTTGCCTTCGCTGGTGGCTCTTCTTCCCCAGCAATCTGGGTCTTGGGCGCCATTCCACGCCCGAAGCGTGGCTCAAGCCCGCCCTTTAGCACTTGGGGCTTCGTGGCCGCAGCATGGTGCTTGCGTTCTGGCGCTCAACTGAATCATGCACACGGCAACAACAGTGTTTTTTCTTGACAAACAGTGACAATGATCGAAAATTGTTGAAAGCAAGTCAAGAAGATTGAAAAAGTACAAATCGTTGAACAATATCTAACTAAAAGGGAAAAGAGTTTCAGATATTTGCTCAGCACGTGTTGAATGTGTTGAAGCCAAACTCCTGAGTTTTGGTCCGCATCAGAAATGTCAAGAAATACCGCACTTTAACTTTGGTGCAGTGAGGTCGGGTCGCTGAAGGCAGGAGCTGGCTGCACACATAAGATAGCATAGTATAGCAATGTAACATAATACATGATATCATGTCAATATTATGTAATATATTTGTAATATATTGTAATATTGCTATAGTTTGGATCATTGACTACATACTGATCCATCTGGCACCATTCAACCACTATTTGGGCGCTATGGTTGCGACATGTTGCGACTGTGTCGTCGCCTTTGAGTAGATCAAAGGATCAAAGTACAAATCCAAAATGTCCAAATGCGATGAGCGGCTGCAGTACCGACTAATTCCATGAAAAGTTCAAGAACAAAGACTACAAAGTCTGCTCTGGTCAAAACATAGCTTCTTGACAACAAGACCTTCATCTTTTTGCCACCAACACTATGAAATGATATGAAGTGTGCACCCGTCACCATCGGGTTCCCCCTACACAATTTCAAGCCAAAGTCCTTTCTGAAAGCAGAGGCGGTCTCAGAGACCCTGCAGGAAGCATCAGCTGGACTCTGCAGGAATCCCATTGGATCCTTGCTCCCGCAACTTGGCGGAAAGCTTGTGAAGCAGCTGGTTTTGCAGTTGCTGACTCCAGCGACGCGGAGGATGAGAATCCAGTGCATCCTTGGGGTTCAGTGATGGGCAGGTGGATGTGGGGTGCTGCCCGACCCTTCGGGAGCCCAAGGATGACCAAAACGATGAAACGATGTCAAATCGAGTCCGTGTCCCACCTGGGCATTTGAGGCCAAGAATCTGGAACCAGGCCCGCTTGCAGCATGAGCTTCATGGCTTCGACAATCTGTGTGCAGTTTGATGGCTGCAACCTCAGGCATTCAGATACTGGGGCGAGCTCTGGCACCAAACTGTGACTGGTTGTCCGCATCAGTCTGCATATTGCATCATGATCTATACACATATACGAGTACCTATCCTATCCTATACTATTCATTTCTACTTTATATTGGAATCACAAACCAACTGATGTTGCCAGCCACTGGCAGTCGGCAGGTCGTGCAAATTCTGACTTCAACTGTAGGATCCCGGCAGCTCAGAGCCCCAGGAAGCCTGGCCGCTGCACATGCGAAACAGGCTGTGGATATCATGGCAATCATTGAGATCACTCCTACAAGGCGTATCTAAGACACACTCACTGATTCTCCTGGTGGGCACCCACCTTCCATCACCTATCTTTTTGATTCTTTGTGTTTTCCTCCATGTCCATCCCATCAGCCCCTGTCGTCACCATCCCACCACCATCCCCGGTCCTGCAACAAGCGCCGTAGCGCCTCCTCGAGCCAAAGCACCAGGAAGATTTCAGGCTTCGGTCCTGGCTTCGTGGAGGCCTGCTCCACTGCACTGCCGTAGGTGCGCCTCGCGGAAATATCTTGGAGATGGGAACTAGATGAGGAGATCAAAGACGTCAGTAATATAGTGTAATATAATTCTAATATGATAACATGTGATAATAATTGCTGATATACCGTATCTGGGCACACTAGACCGGATTCACACCAAAAGTGAGCTCTCATTGCAGGGTGGTTTCATTCGTCGGCATCAAGAGGGAAAAGTCAAGATAGTCAAGTGAGATTCCATTGCAGGCAAGAACCACAAGCAAATCAAGCAAGAACCCCGACAGCATCCGACAGCGGATCCCGCCAGAAATGCCACCAAGACTCCAGAGGTATTTCCACAGCCTGAATTGCAACATGTCACCCGGTCCATCTGTGGATTTGCCAATGCGAGGCGGCTCATCCATGGATGATCTGCGAAATGTTGTTTCTTTTGCGGACTCCGGCAGACATGGGTAAGAGTCTGAGTAGGAATGACAAACTTCGCCAGTTTAGTCAACATTCCAGTACCGTCTGTTTGGGATTGCTTCAGATTTCACATGATTTGAGATTGTCTGGCATGTCTTGTCGTGGATGTGGGCAGGCACTGTCACAGCTTTGCCATGGGGCTTGTCGCGAAGCTCACCATCTGGCATGGTCGTTTCCATGTGTCCCCAGATTGTCTTGCCGATCTTTGGGTCGTTCGCTGAAACGGAGACCTTTGGCCCACGATCGCATGATATATCAATCGGATTTAGAAGGAGTCACTGGAGGTAAGTCAACCATTGTCAACCTGCGTTCTTCGAGACATTAGCAGAATGGTTCTTGCTCATTCTCACCGATAAATGACATCAGCCAATCCTCAACAAACCTCAAAGCTTGACATCCATAGCGTCATGGATTATCTTCAAAAAACGCTAGGCTATGAACTCCATAATTGCACGTGAGCACGGAGTTTTTCTCACGAGCCTTCTTGGCAGCATTGGATTCTTCAGGGTCTGCTTCGTCCTTGGCTGAAACTGGGGACCCAATGAACTGCTCCAATTGTGCCGATTCCTGGATCCCGCACTTGTCAGACTTGACCCTGTTGCTCCCGTACTCCTGTTGCGGGCTTGAGTTTATGCTCTGAAGAGAGCTCGTTCGCAGAATCCCCTAGTCCTCGCATCTGAGTTGCTCTTTGCATGTCTCGATGTGTCTTTTTTTCATGGAGACCTTCTGTCCGACATTAAGGGGGTGGGGCCCCTCCTTGCAGCTGTGAGTCTTCAGGATCCTTTGGATCCTTTGGATCCTTTTTTGGTGCTTTTTGAATGCTTTTCCTTTTCTTGGGGCCCTTGGGTGCCTGTGCAGCAGTCCCATCTGCAAGCTCCCCCTTCTCCTTTTCCAACCACTCTGGTTCGCTTCCTGTGGCATTGAAGGACCAGAAGCTGATATCGCACAGGACAGAGACTTGCGAATGTGCAGAACTCGGGCATCCAAAAAATGCTGGTGTGTTACGGTGTGTTTTGAATTTTTGGGGGTATTGAGGATATTGATTCCAAGTTTATGCCGGGGATGTGCATCGCTCCAGAGAATCATCGAACCACAACATGCCAGAGCTAGCGCAAAGGCCAAAGGTGCCTGCGACGAACCAGAGCCGGGCGCCGTTCGGCATGAAGGAGGACGGGAAATATGCCTGCCTCCAGAGATGGGGCCGTTGATCATAAGGACCTTTCCAATTTGTGCTGGGATGTGGGGCAGTGTTCATTTCCCCCTGGGTTTTGAATAACATAACGAGGTAAAAAGCAAGGGTCATGGCCCATGGCAATGAATTCTTTCACACCCTGCCCCGCCTGAGCTCAGCATGATCCTCCGCACCCCTTCTCCAGCATCTGACATGCACGGCCGTCAAGGCTGCCTTTCTTTCATCATTTGTGACATAGACCTGACGTTCTGACATACGCGATATATAACTATGTGACTCATGTGACATTATTAGGTCTGTGAAGCCACCGGTGTTCATGCAGACACTGGCCCCATCTAATGTGATAGTGCTGCTGCCCGGGTACTTCCGCAAATATCATCAAATACAGTTTCTTCAAATTGGGTATGACCGGTAGACATTGACATGATATTGACGCGACATGAGTGGCATAGGGAAGCTGAATGGAAGCTGAGTGCTGGACACTTTTTGAGTGCCGCCGCCACTGCGCCACTTCCAACTCCAGAACGGCTTGGAACCTATCATCTGATTCGCTGGCCTCCTCCTGCAGTGTGCAGTGGCTCCGAATATATCTCACTACAGCCATCCACAACCATGTGCAAGCCATTGACCATGCTAGATTTACTGTATATTTGTGGATAGTCACTAGACTTAAATTTGCTCCGTTGCCCAGTGTGAACATCAATCGACATTCCGGCAGCGCGGGTGCAAGTCCAAGTATCCAGGTGAGCCCAGGGGTCAAAGTATGGCGCCGCCGCACTGCCCAATGGCTCCGGCCAGGCATAGGTTTCCTGGGACATGGGTGCCCCCAGGATTTGTCTTAGGAGTCAGCTCACCAAAGAAGAAAGTCATTATAAGTCATTGCAGTGGCACAGGGGTAGGGACGGGTAGTGATGGCTTTTTGTGTCGCATGGTCGGCTCTTTGGCCTGGAAAGTGATCAGATCTGACAATGCAAAATCTATCAAATCTGAAAGAATTCAGTCTGACAATTCAGGTGAACAGCTGCCACCATCAGAGCGTCAGATCCACTTTCAAACGATCAGCAATGAACAACACGAACTCCTGATTGGCGTCGAGACGGTAAGTCTCTTCGTAGACCTGGAATAGGGAGGGAGGGTGGCAATGCTGCTCCAGAAAACCTTGCAACCTATACATCCGTCAAAAAACCGTTCAGAGTGCGCTACTTCCTGTTCATCGTCACTGCTGCTTTCGTGGAACCACACGTTCAGGGACGTCAGAAAGTGATCGACCGTGAAGGCGGTGTGCTTCATTTTCCGGAAGTTGCGGAGCCATTCAAACCTCTCGTCTTTGGTCCTTGGAAAGCTGGAATAGCTAGGAAACGCAAGGATTCGCGAACACCAGGCTCGTCCCAAAGATCGTAATCACAATCACAAAAGGCCACTCTTTCCAAGAACTCTTCCGTAGTGATGGGAGGTGGTTCACGGTGCACGACATTCAACGCAATGATCTCTGGAGGAAGTTGTTCTGAATCCTCCAATCCTCTTTGGCGGAAACGATTATCCGCTGCAGCAGCGCAGGTAGGCCCAAAGGTTTTTTGCAGAGCATCCTTCACCACGGCCACGCTGGAGTCTGGAGCGACTTGGATTTGTTCCCAGCTATTGTGGAGACCTCCAGGCACTCTGAACTGGGATCATGTCATGATCCCAGTTCATAGTGTCCCACAATTCCATCAATTCCTCACCAATGACCTCCTCCGGCGTTGGCACCTCCCCATCGTCCTCATCAACAGCAAGCGCGCGGGAAGAACCACATATAGCCATCCAAAACCATGGCAACTACCAGTAATGTGAAACAAATGCTACTGAGGCTACCTGTATAAGCTTGAGTCAAAAAAGACATGATCATGGCATCATGATGCATCATGTATCCCCAACTTGTGGACGAAGCGCAAAATCGAACCCAGCCCAATCGAAATGGAATTGAAAGACAATGGAAAATATCTTCACGAGGGATCTCTTGCGAATCTTGCCAGGAGAAATCTCATATATGATTTGTCTGCAGTTGTCGGATCTGCACTGTGGTTGAAGGCCCGTGAATGCCAACGGTGTGTTGGTTGACGATTCGACGATTTCTTCCCGGATCATTTTCATGGCACATCAGCAAGGGCTTTGATGATCAGGTCTCGAAAGAAGGGTCTATATAGTGGTGCACCAAAAAAAAAATCGAAATCGTCCAGCCCATCTAGGACCAGTGGCCGCTGTTTTGAAGACAGGAGATGTCCAAACTCCATTCTTGCCACCAGCTTCACGGGGACCGCTCTTGAGGCAACGGTCTTTCAAAACCCATGGCAGTTTCGGCCACCTCGTCCCGTGGTAGGTTGTAGTGGACTCACCTTAGTTGTTTCATCCAACCCGAACAGCCAAGCCATGGCAGGACAAACGAGACCCAGATCGAAATCAGAACCAGCTTTATTAATGAATGTTCGGGTGCTCACTTTCATCCTATTTCATAGGAAAAAAGGGGGCAGCGCACAGTCTCTAATCCACCCCGCCTTCACTTTCATCCATTTCCAGCTCGTTCATGCCTTTCAGGGCCACCCGCAGCCAAGAGCATTCCACTTCGCCGAACTTGCCAAAAGGTCGGCCGTGAACGACATGCCGCACTTCCCTGCACAGTGCAACTCACTACCGGGGGTGAAAACACGAGAAATCATCTTTCCGACAATAAGCATGAAGCGTGCAAGCCTCGCACTTTCGAAGTCAAAGGATTCCTCGAAGTTTGTGCTGCGCACGCCACATGTAGGTCCTAAGTTTTCACCCAGCCGCTTTGGAAGTTACAACCTCTGTAGGCTAGCACCAACATAGAGGATGCATCCTTGCAAGACAAAGGTTGATGATGTTTGATCGGAATCAAAATTGAAGGCTCAGGGAAACCACAACAGTCTGAATTCGCTCAGTAGGAACGCGAACTGTGTTGAGGTACCCAATCGTGGCTGGCACCCTTGCCTGATGCCAACACAGCACGCCTGACCCGCACTTACCACGTAGCCACGGAGCTTTTATCGAAGGCCCTATTCGTGAGCCACAAAAAGTGCAACAAACCGCCGCACTCCTAACACAAGTTTTGCCCCAAAATTGAAGATGGAAGCGACATTTGTTATTGTAGGAGAAAACAAATTGTTCGTTTTCAGGGGGGGTTGGCGCAACTATCACTTTTCAGTAACTTTGGGACTGGGATGCCGTATCATGCGAAATGGAATGTGATATGATGCGATGATATTATGCGATGATATGCCGATGTTTCCCACAAAATTCCATTTGAAGATATTTGAAGTATATATTGGCCATAGATGGCCATAGCATGCCATAGCCACTCATGACACTTTATTCAATGAACTCGCCGCTCCTGCAGCAGCGTATCTTTGGACTTCCATGGCAATGGGACGACTTCTCCCGGGCTCGCAGGTGCTGCCCTGGAAAAACCGGTGCTGAAGCTACTCGGCCCATGGTTTATGAGCTGTATCTTGGTCGGGTTCTCTTCGTCCCGAATAGCATTTAAACATATGAACATGCATATGCATGTATATTGGTAAAAAATGGTATAAATAATATACATATATCATATTGTGCATATAATATATATATATGTGTGTGTGTGTGTATGTATAAGTATGTATAAGTATGTATATGTAGTAAATATATTGTGTGGAAAACCCTGCAACAAAGGGTCAACAACAATCACATTTACATTGAGCAGGGGATCCACCATGGTGACTCAACTAGGCACTCTGTGACTGACCCAGTTCAACGAAGCTAGCTCACAGAGTAGGATATCTCAATTTGATTCCATTTGTTTCTGAATGGCAACTGGGCTAAGCCAAAAACCCAGCACGCGGAACCACGAATTATCATTTCATCTCATTTCATCCTCTCCCCAGCGTTTCGAAGTGTGGGACTATGTACTAATATACTATGTCTAATTGCGTGCGAAACCACCAGCAAATGGGCTTTGACCCATGTGTCATCTTCTTGCATCCGCGCTGCGGACGGCTTGGTGCTGATGGTTCTGAGGGTGAGTCAGCCATTCAGCAAGGAACAAGCGCTCATGGCTCAAGCAACATTTGAATACTGTGCCTGATGGTAGAATGTCGTTACTCACATGGTCTGAAGGTGTCTGCAGGTGACACATTGGTCCCTTCTCTTTTGGTGTTCGCATATGCGGCTGCCACCGCAAACTGTGCAAGTGTGGAGTTCCCGCATGTAAGGCCAGAAGTGCAAGTTATCAAATTGATCACCCTTTGGGGGCACATCCGAGGTGGAAATCCAAGGACTGAATTTGCTCAGTTTCTTTCTGCAAGCATGGCGTCCTTTGTGAGGAACCAAAACAATGATTTGTTTGGTGCCCGGGTGTCGGAAAAACCAGCTGCTTGGTATAATGCAACTTGGATCAACTTGGCATTTTGTAATATGAAGAGTTTTTCCTGCCAACGCGGTCACCCGACAGCAATGCCTGACTACTCAAACCATTACTGAACACAGTTTTGTCACATAGTTGGTTTGTTTGTGCTACGAATCTCTCACTTTACACTTTATGCTATACCAGTACACGGGAGCCTTTTGTGGTTAGACGGATGCCATGGGTTGTGAGACATCATAGCCTGATCTGCCACACACATCGTGCTGCCATGTCCCCTTACCTCCTACATATTGCGGTACAGCTTGCCTGTGCCCACACTGGAAATTCCCTACAGCTTCTGCCCTGTGCTGTATGCCCAGTATTGCTATTGACTGCTTGTACCATGACGGCCGCAAGCGATGCAAGGGATCCTCTTGTATACCTCAAGCATTAGTTCCTATGGCCAACCAAATGCGTGCAAGACATGTTCCAAGGGTTTCCTGCACTCCTGCATGCGTACTTGGAAAACCCCCTTGATGTCTAACGTGTGGTCTTGCATGGATCATGTGAATGTATACAATTCATGGTTGACAAATTATCAACCCTTTCTGCGGTATCAGTCAGCTTTCAAGACTGGCTTCATGCACTGAGTGCACCACCCTGCAGTTTTGCAGCCACAGCACCTCATGCGCCCGATGTCTCAGTGCAGTTAAGCGAAGTCGACAATCACACCATCCCACGGCACGGTGTTTCAAAAATCTATGGATAAATCTCCACAAGAATTGCCGGAAATGAAGGAAAGTGGAGGAAAATCCTCGACATCAAAACCAAACATATTCAAACAACCTGTAGGATCTGAGGCACCCACAGTTCAAGTGGTGGAAGCCAGGCCCTTCCTCAATCAGTTTGAGAATGCGGTCCTTGTCCTCCTTCACTGAAGCCTCAGCCTGGCAAAACCACCAAATGCACTCCAATGCACACAGCAGGTCAATCAAAATTAGGCTTCATCATAATTGTTCTACATTATTGCTACTAGATTTTAATTGATTTTACCAGATGTTGCCCGCGCACACGTGACTTTGTCATTTTTTTCCTAGAGTCTTCTACCAAAATTGGACCGGTTTCGCCATCATCCCGGGTCCCTCGGTGTCCTGCTCAATCTTTACAGCTCCAAGGGCAGCCCAAACCTGCATGTACCAGTTGCCACAGCTGAGGGATAAGAAACAGGCTTTCGATGCAGCAGTAGTTCGATACAACGTATCCGCGTATCCTTTTCGACTTTTTTGGCATATGTATAGTATATACATGTATACGCAACACATGTATTAAGTATGTCTGTCTGTCTGTCTGTCAGTCTGTCAGTCTGTCAGTCTGTCAGTCTGTCAGTCTGTCAGTCTGTCTGTCTGTCTGTCTGTCTGTATGTCTGTCTTTTTGTCTCTCTGTCTGTCTGTCTGTCTGTATGTCTGTATGTCTGTATGTCTGTACGTCTGTACGTCTGTACGTCTGTATGTCTGTATGTCTGTATGTCTGTATGTCTGTATGTCTGTGTGTCTGTATGTCTGTATGTACGTACGTACGTACGTATGTATGTATGTACGCATGTATGTCTGTATGTATGTCTGTATGTATGTACGCATGTATGTCTGTGTGTATGTGTGTGTGTATGTGTGTGTGTGTGTTTGCATGCACATGTATATTACATGGATGTGCATGTATATATATGTGTATATGTATGTATGTATGTATGTATGTATATTATACACTAATTAATACATATGCATTACTTATAGACCTATAGCTGGTTATTGCTGATTACAGCGTTTGCAGCTAGTGGCGTTCGGCCGGCATTTGCAACATCCTTCACCAGTGGCACGAATCCGTTCACCAGACCTCGCTGACTCCGCCAGTCAACAATGAGCTGCTGAAGTCTTCCGCTTCCTTCGGAGGCATTGCGATGATGACTTCCTGCAGCCAGTCATGGATAGCATGGCGGCGGTGACATTGGCTGATTCCCCACATATGTTCAAATTACATCCAAATTCTGAGTCAAAGTTTTTAAAGTGTCCTGTTTCAAGTCTGTAGCAGTGTACATCTCGAAATCGCACCACACCTGCCCAGAAAACGGGATGCAGCAGGAAAGCTTCACAAATTGCGTGTTTCAATTTATCATTGCTAAACACCCATAGCACAAGACATTTTATGGGCACATATAATACTGTGTATAAACGTATATCCGCACACATTTCACACGTGCCGTTTTCAGCTGGTGATGGTTTGAGGCTTGCGCTCGTTTGATGTAGAATGGATCTTTCCAGGGTGCCATCATCGCAACAATCCTTGGCAAATAGTATTGCAATTGAGTGCAACCTCCAAAATAAGAAAGTATGTAAAAGCATGTGGTTCAGATTCACGTCAGATTTATTCACTTTCGAATGTTATTGATAGATATTGATAGTAGATGATTTCTAGTGGCGGGCACCCTCCAACCGGTATCCCGCGTAAGGTCTCCACTTTCCGATGCCAGCCACTCGGTCACCGAAGGCTTTCCTGGGCTCAAACGCATGCGTTGAAGTGCCACACAGACTGCTATTGCGAAGAATGATGGGTCATACGAGAGCACTGCTCTGCAGTCGAGATGGTCTCCTGTCAAACCCAACAAAACCCAGCTGGTGCTTCCCTGATTGCAGCTACATCCGTACTACATGGTAAACTGGTAAACATCGGGAAACTACATACTCAGTATTACTCAGTGCAGTATGGCTCTAATTGGCTGCTGCCATGCCATTCCACCGCCAGGTCGCTTGAAGTCTTCGAATGGAACGGTTTCTCCAGCTGCCTCTGTCTCCTTCACCCTGGAAAGGGATGAAGTTTCAAGCAAAGGAGGGCAACTTTGCGACCAGTCTGCATATTATACATGTGATGGCTATGCCGACCATGTGCCCGTTCATGTATTATATAGACGTTACATTTACATATGGGAGTTGATCAAAATTCCTTTATCCCGGAACGGCCATTCTTCACGAATAAAAATTTTACTTTCGCGAAACTTTCGCGATCTCCATGTTTATCTTNCCGGAACGGCCATTCTTCACGAATAAAAATTTTACTTTCGCGAAACTTTCGCGATCTCCATGTTTATCTTTCGCGGAACCCATGTTGGGCAATGATGCCCCTTATGCAGATTATGAAGATTCATTCGTCAAATGCCAAATTTCGCCAAATTATCACGGATCACTTCTTGATAGCCTTGTGAGAATGCAGCTGGCAGTCTCAGGACATATTCAACCGTGCTGATTAC
>BGPT01001983.1:40280-52119 GCA_003297045.1 Symbiodinium sp. clade C Y103 | reverse complement strand
AGCTTGTTTCTTGGGACTGAACCACCCTTGTGCCCACACACACCCCCGGGCGACAGGTAGTGGTAGCCTTTTACAAGTTGATATATATATATATATACAATGATGAAATACAATGATTCATAATATCCAACTTTCGCGAAACTTTCGCGAATAAAAAATTTACTTTCACGAACTCGAAAAAAAACTTTCACGAGGGTTTCCAACATAACATGAAAGGCTTTCGCAATTAAAACTCTATACAAGGACCTTTAGATCGANTCACGAACTCGAAAAAAAACTTTCACGAGGGTTTCCAACATAACATGAAAGGCTTTCGCAATTAAAACTCTATACAAGGACCTTTAGATCGACAACCATTTATGAAAATAGGCTTAAAGACATATTATCTAATAGTAGTAAGTAAAAATGGAGAGCAAAAAAATTGAAGATTTGACCATTGACGAAATAAAAGAGCAGATGGCACTTTATCAGCGCCTATACTACCACAGAATGAAAGAAGACCCTGCATATATGGAAAGAAAAAGGGAATACTGGAGGGAACGGAAAAGAGCCGAAAAGGCAAAAAAGATGGCCACTGCGGTAGAAAAACCAAAAATTGAACCGTCCAACAGAAAGTATAAAGGGGATAATTTCATTCTTCTCACCCCCGTTGCCTGAATGATTGATATTAAGAATAATTAATTAATATCAATCATTGAGTTTTGAAAAGGTCTTTAAGCCTCTGGTAAANTTCATTCTTCTCACCCCCGTTGCCTGAATGATTGATATTAAGAATAATTAATTAATATCAATCATTGAGTTTTGAAAAGGTCTTTAAGCCTCTGGTAAAGGACATTTCTATAAACCACCCTCATTTCAGATATAATCTTTGACTTTTNAGCTTGTTTCTTGGGACTGAACCACCCTTGTGCCCACACACACCCCCGGGCGACAGGTAGTGGTAGCCTTTTACAAGTTGATATATATATATATATACATACAATGATGAAATACAATGATTCATAATATCCAACTTTCGCGAAACTTTCGCGAATAAAAATTTTACTTTCACGAACTCGATTTTTTTGAAAGTGCTCCCAAAGGTTGTATTGTACTTTCCGTTTCGCAATTAAAACTCTATACAAGGACCTTTAGATCGACAACCATATACATACAGTATAATATGTTACATATGCGTAAATCTGATTAACTGTATACATGACTCGAAACAGAGATCGTGCATGCTGCATAATCATGCATAACCTATACAAACAGCTACATGAACGACAATGGTCTCGCACATTGTTATATAGTGTGTCATGGTCCCATACAAGAATGAAAAAGCATTTCTGGTTGATGTACTCGTCTACTGATGGATGACCACCAATCGTCAGCTCCCATCCTGTGCTGATTGATGCAAAAGCAGCACATCCAGGCATACCTTGGCATTGCAACCAACACCGCAAAAGAAAGCATCTTAAAGCAATCTTGCAATATCTTGCAACCAGCTGCAATCGGGCTGCGTTCGTTTGGGATCTGTGCCGTAGTCCTTGCAGTATTGTAGCAGAGTGTCCGTGATGTCACCCATCCTCTGCACAGATTGATTGCTACTCTGTTGACTGCTTGCAGGAATTTGTCCACGATGTATCAAGACAATCCCGAAACATGATCTGTTGCACTGTTGGATCACCTTGACATGTTGTAGCAACCTGGTTGCCTCATGTTGCCTCGGTGTCCCTCCACCTTCCACCGAGTTTCTTGTAGCCCCAAGTGTAACTCAGCATGAATGAAGCATTGGCTGCCTGCGCACCAGACCAAGGATACCAAGTCGGAAACCAGAGCAGAGACAAAGCTGTGATAGTACGGGCCTCAACTCCCTGAGGTGGGTGCTCACATCCCACCCATTCCACCCAGACCGGCTATCACTGGCCATCACATCACTCTAGTTTTCCTTACCAGAGGGATCCAGAAGATATGTGATTGGTTTGCACGTTGCAGAAGTTCCCTTGGGAGGGAGTCGGTTCAAAACACTTTTAGACGGAATACAGCTTGTCTCATCCTACTTTGTGCAACTACCCCTTACAAGACTTACAAGGTCTGATGGCATGGCATAGTGGGTGACATCCAGGAATCATCCACAGCAAGAGAGGCCTCGTCGACTGATTGCAAGCAGTCGACATAAGCTGCACCCATCCTCCCGAAGCAAATGGAGCGGTGACACCGTTGCAGGCCCACACTAATTGAACAGCTGGTCAGCGAAGAATACGTGCAGAGAATTGCGCAATTGCGCACTGTTTTGTGACCAGCAAACAGCGGAGGTGCGGTACTAAAGCCTTGCCTTGGATCCAATAGAAGTTTCTGAACTCAAGGAAATTCAGGCAGCGACTAAAGACGGATCTGGAGTCTAGACTCAACATGAACAAACCTTTATACAAACCGTCTACCAAAGACAATGTAAGAGGTGTAGCCGCGGTGTAGCCGTCTGTCAGAATATGACTGCAACAGGTTTGGGATGTTCGAACAGGAACTTACAGTACTCTTATCATCCACATCCAACCTGGCTTACTACTAGGCTTTCTATCTTACTGCAAAATTCAAAAATAACCCAAAAAAACAACAAAGCAAGCGGTACATAGTGAGCGGCAACAGCAACATATGCGAAAGCAAAAGCAGGGTATCTAGTGAGGATTAAATCACATCTAGAATCTAGAAGAGTAGATTGACGATGTCTGCAAAACCCTGATGCAGCATTCCAATGCTTCTTATCTTTCTGTCCCGTGCCACCACTGAAGTGGATGCAACCCTCAACATTTCAAGAATAAGTAGGAGGCTGGATGCCCACCTGCACACGATATGACATCACCAAAGAAAACTTGTTTCGCTACGAGTCGCTGCGGGTGAAGTGCTAGGGGTGCATAGCCTGGTTGAGCAAACTGAGGAAGGCCTCAGCTCCAGTCCAAGTTGAAAGGGCTTGAAATGCGTCCACCAATGCTCTTGTCTCATCTTGCATGATATACGTCTGATCATGCCCCGATCACGCGCGTCATGTCGCATCATTGTCTTCACTGTCATCATATGTCATCATCTGTGTCATCGTCAATCACCAGCAGCAATGGCAGTAATGGTCCCATCCCACACTGTTCACCTCCCAATTTTTGTTTGAGCTGGCAAAGGCTAAGATGCAAACAAACGCACTTAGGAGCAGCAGCATTGCATGCAGCTTGCTGCTCCTGCCAAGAGGAAGTGTGACTCAAGGGATTAACCAACAAATACTCCAGATATACAAACATGTATGTAGATTATATATATATATGTATGTATGTATGTATGTACGTATATAAGTATATAAATATTATAGATATATATATCAATGGATTTGGCTGCAGAGCAAGGGGCAGCAAAAAGCTACAATTGTGCATCTGCAATTAATCATCTGTGCCTAAAATGAGCCTATGGGGGGTTGCACACACTCTGAATGCGTGGCTTGGCAAAAACCGTCCTGTATTGCTGGCGTCATCTGGACGTAGGCTCCTCGCTTGGCCTGGGTTGAGCTCGTCCACTGTGTTCTGCAAAATCGAGAATCAGCGTAATAAGTCTCGCGCTGGTGGGCGTGGCAGCTGTGGTAAGTGGAAGGGAGCTGCCAGTGCCCGGCTCGATGGTGCTCTGGACGCCGGACTTAAAAAATCCTGCAGGCCACTCCGGCACGCTTCGCTTGTGCCATTGTGTGCCACTCTTTTGCTGCTCCCTGCTGTCTGCTTCAAGTCTGCTTCACATCTGATTGAATTTAAGCAGGACAGTCACGAGGTTCTGGTCACTATTGTTCACTCATCACTCTTGATTGATGCAAATCACGTCCTGGTCCAACGGTTCGGTGTAAGCTCTGGATTTTGCCAGTCCCCCAACGGCCTTTCGCACAGCACAAAATGGGATCTTGTTGGACCCTTCCACTCAAAAACCATAGCCATTTTTGACGACGTCGGGCATGGGGTTGGGTGGATCCTAATGGTCCTACACTCGACCAATGTCGACCATGCTCTGGCCTGACTTCCCTTCAAACGTCGAATTCGCTCGCTTCTTGTTCTCATCCTCTTCCTTGCCTGAAGTCTCAGCATGGCCAGTGCTTGGTATACAAGTTTTGTAAGGAGATCAAGGCAGTTCTCAACGAATAAAAAGCTTGCACAAACAGATAATAATTATGCGTCTACTGAGTCTACGAGTACTTGTTCGACCTTTGGCTCTGCCGAAGCCCACTGGTCTGCAGCCAAGCAGCCACCTCGCTCTCCAAGCTTGAGATGTTTCGAGTGAACTGTTCACGCAGCTTGTTCAACACCTCAGAGATGGCCAGAATGCAGCAACATGAAGCAATCAAGTGATTCTGTTCGTGGCGCATGGCCAGAAGGTGAGGCAGGCACTTCATTGATGGAATCAGCCAAGAACTCATTGATCTGCTCAAAGCCCCCCTGCAGAAAAAGTCGTCTGGGAGATGGTTAGTTTTCAGTCCGAGATATGTTGGTAACTTTCAGTTGCCTTTAGTTCGGCACAGAATGACTGGCATAGAGAAACCACAATTTGCATCCTATTGCTGAGAACTTTCAGCAAAGGGGTTGGTGCAGAATCAAGCGTGATCATCTGTGTCCATCTGTGTCCTGCGATTGCCTTCACAAATTTCCGAGTTTGACAGCACCATACGCACCTCCTGTCTCACCAGATTGTCAATCATGTCCTTGTCGCTTTGCATGCTGGCTTGTGCTCCCTGAGTCGGGAAATCGAGGGAAAACCCAAGAGGCATGCCATGCCACTGAGGCCATGAATCTACTGAGAAGGACCTCCAAAATCCTCCAAATACAAAAATATTAGGAAAGTTTAGACAATGTATGAAAATGAAAGAAAATAAAAGGTTTGGAAGACTCCTTTGATGATGGTTTAGAATGGTTTAGAATGTTTTAGAATGTTCTTAGAAAATTTAGGATCCAGCTGGCCTCCAAATCCAGCACGGCCAGCTTCTTGCTGACATTCATGGCAAGGTCCAAGCTGCCTTTCCTCAAAACGCCACTGGGCCACAAGGGGTCAATTGCTGTCCTAAATCCGATGACAAAACGGTTGCGTTGCCGTGGTATGTCCGCAGTATGCCATGATCCTGGCAGACCTTCAGAACTTGCAGCTAAGCAACCCTGTGTTCATGATGCCGAGCCTGATCCAGGTGCGAAACAGGAGATGGTTTCTCACGCCCAGCTTCAACTGAGCCAGACCAAAATGAATCAAATCCAACACATCAACATTATTCAAAATTAAGACTTTCGGATCTTTCAGGTTGCCCATCTTTGGCTTGTTTGATGTTCGCTGCACATCTTCAAAGGCAGCATTTAAGTTCCCTACAAAGCTGCCTGCCTAAGGTAACAAGTACCACAGGCCCAATGAGGTTCACATACTGAATTCCGGATGCCTCTCCCCATTTACGACATACGGTTTTGCCAAGAGACGGGGAGCATAGCCTTGGATGGAGCTGAAACAAATCAACAAGCCCTGAGACATCCAGGACAAAGCATTACCTTCTCTGCAATCTAGCTGGCACGCTACCAGCTGGCCGAACCTTAAATGGGTCTACAACATTCTACAACGACAAAGGTAGTCAAGCAGCATGAGCCCCTTGAAGTCATGGCTAATGTCCTCCGGTGGGGCTCAAGTCAAATCTTTCTGCTCGAATCAAGGGAGGAAAGATGAGGTCTGGATGCAAGTAGTCTTAGGATTTTTTCAAGTCCTATGTCATTTGTCCTAAGATGTCCTAAGCCAATGCGGCGTGTAGTTGCCGTCCAATGTATGAGCAATGTGGTAAGCCCAAATAGAATTTCCGATACGGGGTGGTTTAGACCGATTCATATGTTGCATCTTTGGGGGGTTACTACGACATGTATCCACATGCTACATCTACACAGCATGGCCTGAAGCAGAACCGTTTGGAGGAGCTCGAAGAGGCACCAAGATCGCGTTAGAGGCATCGCCTCTTCATCAAACCTAGGCGTCCCCTCCTAGATAGTGCAGGTGTCAGATGGTATTAACACACCATCAAAGAGTGAGAGTGACATGGACGAAAGACTCATATCCCTCTCTCTTTCTCTCTCTCTCTCTCTCTCTATCCATCGCCATCAGGCCATCAGGTCACCCCGTCCCAGCTATACACAGACATACAAGCCATGTATATATGATATATATATATATATATATATATGTATGTGCATACATAAATATATATATATATATACATCTCAAAGACATAAGCACACGTGCTACTCTAGCAGCAGCGCTCTCCTTTTCCTAGCTCTGCCAATCTGTTGAGTCATCTCATGTCACCTGTGCAACTCAGGTTTGCCTTGGGTATGTCACTATGTGACGTGTGCACTTGGGGTCTGGTCACAGTCCCACTGGTCAGGTTAATCTGGTCACCCAGATTGGAACCTGTTCCACAGGTATCACCCATCCGGTCACCCCGGAAGGATACAAGTGTGACAGGATATCACCGCCCAAAGGGCTATTAGAGTCCTGGTCTCCCCAGGACGTCCCCTCAATTGAGAGGTTGTGCACTCGCCTGGATATCCAGGCAACCCGAACCTAGGCGGGGCTGAGGTGCCCTCCGGCCGTGAATCCCAACCCGCCCACCCCTTTCTTTTTGATGTATGCCACTTTTGGGTCAACTCCCACTTGAGCCAAAATGTTGGCGTCCATTATGTCTTGCAAGATGAAACATGCACACCCACAGCCTGCCAAGCTCAATGCATGCATACATCTCAAGGACATAAGCACACGTGCTACTCTAGCAGCAGCGCTCTCCTTTTCCTAACTCTGCCAATCTGTTGAGTCATCTCATGTCACCTGTGCAACTCAGGTTTGCNGTCACTATGTGACGTGTGCACAACCCCAGACCAGTGTCACCCACTGGTCAGGTTAATCTGGTCACCCAGATTGGAACCTGTTCCACAGGTATCACCCAATGCACTCTAACACACAAAATCACCCAAGGCACTACAAAGATTCGAACACGAGAATGACTGCGACAAAAGGCAGATGGAAAAGGATGGTCGGCAGAAAAGAGGAGCAAAACGTGAATCCATGGTTTCGCCACCATGGGTCCTCAAAACCAAGACGGCTGATGTCATCAGCCCAGTTGCTCTTGCTCTGCACGTACTCCCAGTAACCCTGGGCCCGGAGAGCGAAGAGGGCCAAATGAATCAAATGGCCTAACTTGGACAAATCGGGATTGGAAGACCTGCCTCTCACTAAGGTCATGACCGCGGCCACATTGTCAAGAAACCAAAGACCACGGCGACCACGAAACAGATCAGGGCGTTCGACGAGAGCATATAGAACCATGGCCAGCTCAAGCTGGGCAATGTGTGTNATTGTCAAGAAACCAAAGACCACGGCGACCACGAAACAGATCAGGGCGTTCGACGAGAGCATATAGAACCATGGCCAGCTCAAGCTGGGCAATGTGTGTGATTGCTGGCTGCCATTGGTATCGCAGCTCGTTGCAGTTGGTAGCAACAAAACTAAGTCGGATCTGTGACTGATCGGACTGGAAAAAGATGAGGTGAAAACCCCCAGATCCGCCGGTGTCTTCTTCAATGGCAGCGTCAGAAGCAGCCAAGAACCGTTCTCCATAGAATGGGAGGATGGAAAATTCCCTCGTGGGGCGGAACCGCATCACTGCTTCGATCACCTCGAAGCAGGCGCAGATCTCCGGGGTCAGCGCTGTGTTGGATTCATCTTGCCGGGCTTTGATAGCCATGAGGCCCCCGTAGCCAACTCGACCATATATTCCTTGTTCCAAAAAGTTGGCCACGCCATACAGCTTGGCTGCTGTACCTTTGGTCAGGGTTTGTGAGTCCCTGGATGATGCAATGAGATCCCGAACTTTCTCATGGAGCCGTTCTCGCGCCCAAAAGGTCACCATGTTGTGGGAAGCCACAGGACCGAAGTCGTGGGTGAGGCCCAAGAAAGTTCCTGTTGACTGCATGGGTTGTTTCTTCTCTGCTGCAAAGGGGGAACCCAGCAGGGCGAAAAGTTCATTGGCAGCCCATTGCCCAGATCCGCGGGCGGACTGGAGATCCGTAATTGATGCATCATCAAAATACATGGAAAGCAGGACCCGGCAAAATCGGCGGGCTAATGCTTCCAGCAGGCGAGAGCATCGATTAAAGGAGGTCACTGCCAACGGCAAGCCAAACAACAGGCCTGAGTACACTTGGAATGCCGGAGCTTGCCATTCCGCATGATACCACACCACAATGCAACCCAAGCTCTCACTGCGAGACATGGGGCAGAAGCGGTAGGCTGAAGGCAAGTCCTCTTGTCCAGATTCCCAGGCGTCGCCCGCTTGGAAAATCTGGATCATGTCGGCATCCNCTGCGAGACATGGGGCAGAAGCGGTAGGCTGAAGGCAAGTCCTCTTGTCCAGATTCCCAGGCGTCGCCCGCTTGGAAAATCTGGATCATGTCGGCATCCCATTGCTGCATGGCCAGAGCGATGTGTTGCGCTGGGCGCAGAGCGGAGCACAGGGTCAGCTTGTTGGAATCCTCTGATCGTTCAGACTGGCCGCCTGTGTCCCCGTTATCGATGACCCGCTGCTTGCCTGAACTCTGCGTAATGACACAACGTGGAATTAACCGATGGGGCTGGCCTTTGATGAGGCGGAGAAACTCTGGTTGCTTCAAAGGTGGGGTGCAAAAGCCATTGGTGGCATCCTCCATGGATTGTTGCAACAGAAAACCATCATCTTTGCCTGGTTTGAGGCTGCTCAGGATACGTTGATTGTGGGCCTCCCACCCAAACAGGACATCATCCATGGTCAACAAGGTCGCCCCTTGTTGGGGGAAGATGCCGTAGGGAGGTGCATAACCCACTGCTGGTAACCCTCGCACAAGGCCATATGGAAGCCCGGTGTCAGCCCAGGATGTCAGCACCATGAGCAGGGCTAAAAGGCCAATGTCGCGGTGTTTCACCACCTGATGGACCGCTGGTTCCTGAGTGGTGCAGGTGTAGGGTCACCCCCTGCCACCGCCTCTTCAACTCCCGCATCACTCCAATGGCCTGTTGCCGCCAAGACTTCAAAGAGGCAGAACCCGGCAGATAGGCAGCAGCAGCAAACCTCAANCCACCGCCTCTTCAACTCCCGCATCACTCCAATGGCCTGTTGCCGCCAAGACTTCAAAGAGGCAGAACCCGGCAGATAGGCAGCAGCAGCAAACCTCAAGTCTGCATCTGCCACTGGGATTGCTTCATGAGGAAGGGGGAGCTGTGCTCGCTCGAGGGCCCTGGCGAAGTGCTCATCTGGGGAGAGGTTGAACGGTAACAGCAGCGGGAGAGCTGCCCGGTGAGTAACTGCTCCCACTTGCAGGCCGTCTCCAATGCGTGCTGTTTGCCGCACCAGGCCGGCTGGAAGATGTGGGACCAATGGCCCGTCCCAGGCTTCTCCCATGGCTGCCAACCACGCGGGATATGAACACAGCGGGGGGCTGTTGATCAAATCCTCGATCATGGCAAACTTGAAGTTCTGAAACCATTCCTCTGGGAAGAGTTTGCGGAAAGCAAGAACCACTGCTTCTTGACTCATCACAGGTAAGGACATGGCTCGAGGAAGAGCATGGATGCCATGAAGGAGTTGCACGGTCCGACTCCAACTACCAGTGGTCCCACGGTGCTCCGGCCGCGCATCAGGAGCAGTAGCATCAAAGTAGAGGCCGATCAAAACATCTGCCTCACACAACTGATGCATGGGGCAGTCGCAGACCAATTGGAGGTTCTGGAGCTCTGGCAAGGCATCCCAAAGATTGGAGGTCCGGACATGGATGATGTACCTGGCCAACCATTCACTGGCCTCGCAGTTGTGGCCTGGGGTCCGAGGGGAAGCCCACTTGGTGGTGGTAAGCCTGTGCTGGAAATGGCCCCTTCCAACATAGAGGTACCCGGGCTTCAGAGTAAGAGAGCTGCGCTCCGGTAACCCCAGGCGATGCTCTGCTAATGGTGCGGTGAGCCCCAACATGGCCGCCATGGGTGCCATGGCCCACTCACGAAAGGCACGAGGGTCCAGGTCTAGCCAGTGTTCTCGGCGCCCTGTAGGGCAGAATGGAGGCATCCTGGGGACACGCAGAACTGCCAGGCCCTTGCGGACTGCCCACCAACTGGCAGAGACCGCGATGGCGTAGGCCAGGGTGGCAGTATATTCCGCCTCCTCTTTAGAGGGGTATATTCTGCGTCCTTCGGAAGTGTAAGGTGTCCATTCTTCGGGGTCATGGACATGATGACAGGCTGCCACTGGCCACTGCTTGATCTCCTCAATGTTGTGGCGGAGGAGTTGTTGTTTACAACGGGCCCCCCCCAACGTGCATGCTGCGTAAGCTGTCTCCATCCAAGCTCCTGACTCCCAAAGGCGCTGCTCTTCTGTCGCCCACCAGTGCAGCGAGCGCGCAGGGTTCTCACGCACACTGCCTCCACCACGGAGGCTAAGCTTGTGAATTTCCCCCAAAACATAGCTGCAGGCCNCCACCAGTGCAGCGAGCGCGCAGGGTTCTCACGCACACTGCCTCCACCACGGAGGCTAAGCTTGTGAATTTCCCCCAAAACATAGCTGCAGGCCAAGTTGTCGGTGGCGACTCGCTTGGCATCTTTGGGCGAGAGGTTAGGGAGGCCATCAGGGTACGCCTCAGACCTCAAGGGGCCAGGAGCTGGGCGGCCATCGTCGAAGACCCGGGGTATCTCCCTGGCCCGACTCTTGGTGGAGCAGTCCAAGGTCTTCATGCTGGGCGCTGAGGGAGGCTTGTCTGGCTGGGTTTGCGAGGTCATGGCTGGGGTCCAACAGCCAATCCACTGTGATGCAGCGCCAGCCACAGCAAATGAAGGCCCTCGTCAAAGGAGCTCCTGGGCCAGCCATAAGATCGGCCATAAGAGGTCGCCCCTCTTGCGGCTTTACAGAACTGGACCCAGAGGGGGCAGCCGCCTCCTCCTCTGGGGGGTGTCAACGCCTCCCGCCATTGCACGCGGAGGCCCCATGATTGAAGGCCCCGCACACTCTGTTTGCCCTCAGCACAGCTGCGCAGCGATGAGCACCATTGGGGCAAGGCTTGTTCTTGCACCCATTGCGCTGAAATTGAACACATAACTTAGTGCCGTCCTTCATGGTCAATGCCACAGACTTGCCATTGATGGGTTTGCCCAATGTCATCTGGGATGGGGCACCAGTGGGCTTCGGCAGCCAACATCTCCAAAAGCTTGCCAGGGTCGCCCCCTGGGGCTCTTGGGATAGGCTCGAGGATCCCAAAACCTGGCTGGAAAGGACCTGGAGTCAAAACACATGAGCCAATCCCTCCAGGCCGCNGGGTCGCCCCCTGGGGCTCTTGGGATAGGCTCGAGGATCCCAAAACCTGGCTGGAAAGGACCTGGAGTCAAAACACATGAGCCAATCCCTCCAGGCCGCATGCGAAGCTGTAGCTCATAGAGGCATTGAGGTGCCACGTCCTTCGCCGTGACGCCATCAGAGTAGGACATGACCAAGAGGAGGTCCATGGGCTCAGGGTTCTCATAGTATTGGCGCCAAGCTTCATCAGGATTGAACCCGGGTGAGACGATGACGCCCCTGGAATTCCAGGTGCCCAACCACGGAAACTTGAACCCTCCAAGCTGATGGTGGCATCGCACACAATCAGGCAGAGTGCATNGCCCCTGGAATT
Source organism: Symbiodinium sp. clade C Y103 (assembly GCA_003297045.1). Classification (NCBI taxonomy): domain Eukaryota; class Dinophyceae; order Suessiales; family Symbiodiniaceae; genus Cladocopium; species Cladocopium sp. clade C. The sequence goes on along the minus strand of BGPT01001983.1, from coordinate 40,420 downwards.
CCAGGTGCCCAACCACGGAAACTTGAACCCTCCAAGCTGATGGTGGCATCGCACACAATCAGGCAGAGTGCATGGTGCTCGACAAAGCGGTGGGAGCTCTGGAATTTCAACATCAAAATTGGCTTGGAAGGGGGAGTGCA